>OY019130.1:37470473-37697973 GCA_955652365.1 Eristalinus aeneus
GTATGTCGCTCTCTCCCAAACAAGTAAGTATTTTTCCTAAGCTTGGCAGCACATAATGTTTCAACAGGAGAAAAGTTCTTTAAAAAAAAATAAATATTAAAAAAAAATTATGAAATAAAACAGTCTGTTAATATTAGAAGGTTGATTAGAATGAGGGGACAATTAACCGCTTAGAAAATATTCAACTAAACGCCGATGATTCTTACATATGGATAAGTAGCCAATAATTGTCTGACACATATAGTACCAAATGGTCTGCCTTGAGAAAAACGTTCAAAAATTATTCCTTTAAATAGAGTGCGCTTTTTTGTGTATGACTCTTCTGTGCTTTTGTTTATATCCTTTCCTTTACTTTTAGAATAGGATTAGAATTCTCCATATCCATATTTTCCATATTATTAATAATTTGAATTCATATTCACAAAATGTATAAGTTATAAAAAATGTATTCTAATTGCTTAATTGTATCCTATTCAATGGTGCATATTACTCGATGATGGATTATCTTCTTTTTTTTTAAGATTCAACGAAGTATGTCACGCATGGCCTAGTTGCACATTTATTTATCCGAACACCCAACATGACGACGCCAAATGAACCGTGTCGAAAGCACAGCTCTAGTCCAACAAAAGTTCGAGTGCAAGGCACAAGTGAAGAAGGTATATAATGATCTTAGTGATCTGGAGCTGGAGAACACGTGACAGCCAGCGCACAGGCAGGGCTAAATGAGGAATTAGTCGCTAAGCAAAGGTCCATACGGGTCTTTAGTTCCAACCAAATAAGAAAAATATTATTAGTTAATTTTTCTGTACTAGACTTAAATTTTCATAATAAATGTGTAATTATTTTTAGTACACATTTAAGTACAGTTATATTTACTTATGATAATATATCGTTATTTCGTAACATACAAAACATACCTTTTTCGAAATTTGGCCAGAATATTTTTGGTCACCATATCTCCATAGTCTACAATATCAAACTGTCTTCCAAAAACACTTATTTTTGACCCAATAAAAAAATCTTTTGCAGATATTTCTGGCATTTTTGTTCTTCGTAAAAATGTTTTTTTAGATCCCTTTTCAAACTTAAATATGGTATCGCTTGTATTCAAATTGGCGAAAGTAACACATTTGTAAAATTACCACTTCTAAGGATCCATCTTCGGGATAGAATGAAATCAAAAAGTTACGAACAATTCCAGCTTCTTCCTGATTATATTCTGCTATAAATGCCAACCGACGCACATTTTCCTAAAAGTATTTTAATATAGCGCAAACATTTACACATTTACCCTATGGTATTCAAATTTGTTCTTATAATCTGTCTGCGAAAACAATATCGCTTCCAAATGGTACAATATTATTGCAATGTAGTTATACATACCATAATGAACCTCGGCACAAATGTTGTAATATTTATTTTGCACGAATAAACCAAAGCAGGATCAAGTTTTTCCGGCACCTAAAAATCAAAACAAATATATTCTGACATATAGTAGCTAGGGAAAACAGTAATGCCAAGTTAATTTTTTTAATTGCAGGTATTTTTAAAAATAAATTCAAATCAAGAGGTCCATCTATATTCGAAAAATTAATTAATATTAATTTTTTTCGGTTAAAACAATTTTTTGTACTATATGCATATAAAAGAGATTGATCACAATTTCTTCCTTTTTCAACTCGGAATCAATTAATTGATTCGCGAGGCATTCAAGGATATTTATATATGGATACACTTCTTGCTGCGAATATATTCTTATTTTATTTATACAATTTATTTAGTTATTTAACTGTTAATTGTTCTAAATTATCGACATTCGCGGATGCAATCAGAACGTTGTCAATACGTTCGGCGTCATTCAAATCAGGAAAAAAATTGTAAAAATAAGCCGATTAAAATTTGAAGACGCATTGGAGTACGTTTAAAAATCTTAACTAACCTGGCTTTCATGCAATCAAATTAGATATAATAAATTAGACATATTTTATATATTCTTATTTCGGAAAACATTGGCAAACTGCATTTTCTTGTTTTATTTTATGAAGTTTAACAGAAAAACTACAGAAAAGAGGATAGGTAAAAATTATAAAATTATAAATGAAATACGTGGTTTAATACCCTTTAGCCTAAAAGCAATCGATATACGATGAAAGCATTACTCCGGGAGCGCGAGCTGAAACCTTGCTGTTGTCAATAAATATTGTTTTTGTTATTTACTAGTATTTTATTAAAGTGTAGTAAATATTTAAAAACACAAATGCAGGCGTTATACATCCATTTGAAAAATAGTTTACATAGTACATATGATTCTTGTTAAAATGTACATGAAATAAATGAGTTGACACGCTTTAATAAAATTTGTCTATGTCTATCTTGTCTATCTTTGTCTTTGTTTATCTAAATATATACCTTTTATATTCACTGATCAAATTTAAAACGAAAGCATAAAATTCCAGAAAATTAAAGTGACGAACTGTCAACAATTTTCTCTTGCTGAATACTTCCATTATTTTGTGGCAAACAGCAAACAACAAGAGTATCGTAGGTTCGATGTTCTCCTAAATTCAACAGCATAACCAACGCAACGCAATCAAAACACTTTGAAAGAAAAACAACGTCAAAAGATCTCATGTTATTTGAAAAATGGCGATTGCCGTCTGCTGTCCTATTAATATTTTTGTATACAACAAAAGAGTTTTCTGTTTTTAAAGATATTTTTTTCTTTTCGATTTTATTTTGCCAATTCGAAATCGTCTCGTCGTCTTTCATCGTTTCAATTAAGATAAACGTCGCAATAATCACTAAACCGATTAGAAATCTGTGTTTACGCACTCGACTCATGTCTCCTTATTAAAATGAAACAGAAATAGCGAGTAAAAGAAAAAAGTGAAAAAAAGTTGTAAATTGCGCAAAAAAGAAAGCCGAGCGGAAGGATTTTTTCTAATCAATCAATTTTTTCTATGTTTTTTTTTTCGTGAAATCTGACGGTGAACGTGATTTAAACGTGATTCTTGTTAGGGTCTTTTCCCAAGAATATATATTTTCTCCATAAATTTTGTCTGCGTAACAACTTGTACTATTGTGTGTGCGTGTGTACATGAGCAAAGAAAGAAGAAAACCATTTCGCAAGTGAAACGAAGAAAAAGAAGCAGAAATAACAAAAAAAAAATATCCAGTGAATGTCTGCTGTGTCTAAGTTCTTTTTTTATTTATACAACATCGCCTTCAAAAATTTCATTGAAGAAGAAGGAACAACTAACAAGAGAACGGATAGAGAGTGGTGTATAGTAGAATAGCCGCCACAGCAGCCGTCGTTATCGTCGTCTCCGCCAAAGAGTAAAAGAGAAGAAAAACAAGGTAAAACGAGCATAAAAGCGAATAAAAGCACAAAATAAAAAAAATCGAATAGAAGCAAATACGCACCGACGAATTTTGAAAAATCGTGAAATGTCTCATGTGTCTGGCGACGTGTGTTACTGGTAGCGCCCAACCAGTGGTTCGAAAATAGCATTTTTCGCTAATTTCTTTTGGCAAATAAACATTTGTTATAAATAAATTCAAAAACAAAATAGGATCAAAGTGACGACCAAAAATGCTTAATGGTTCAGACGTCTAGACGGAAATTGCTTTACACATGTGTACCTTATACAGGTTTGTGTGTTGATGCTACATTATGGTGTCTTTCTTTTTTCAAATCGTCATATTAAATGTGTGAGTGCAGTCTTTGGGGAGAGGATGACTAAGAAAAGTTCACAACACAAGACTGAACCGTCCCGACAGAGACAGTGTTGTCACTTTGTTCAAAAAGAAGAAATGTGAATAGTTTCAACACCGAAAATAATATATTTGCTGTGGTTTTGTAAAATATGGATTTTGGCTAATAAGGAGAAGGTTAGGATACCAAACATACCCAATGCACTGATTAAGCCAAATATGCATAGTGTTGCATCAGTTTGCCATTTAAGTGTTGGACTCGTTCTCTTCTGCCCTCTAGTCGTTATGTTGGAATGAGGATCATTAAATAGAGCTTGTGCTTTGCTATCAAATATCCGCATGGACGGTTTTTTTTATTTTTGTTTTAGGGTTTCCCTTGTGCCATTGACCTCTTAAAGTACATTTGTCCCTTTCGAGCATGTATTGATCTTTCTGCTGTTAGTTGCAGTTTGGAGGTGATTGTCATCATCCTTTGTTGGAAATTCTTGTTCAAACGTTAGAGCAATGGAAGTTTCTTCTTTGATATATTTTCTTTTGGGAGCAGGTCAAAGTCCAGCAGTTTTTTCTTCAAAATATATGTTTCGTAATGTGTATTTTATACACTAGTGTAGATACGACAAATTATTCAGTGCAAATGTTTTCTTTTCATCAGATTTATGGCAGCATTAGCTTCGTTCTCAAATCCATTTCGGTTGCCAAATTTGTTTGTAATTTGATTTTGAACTAAAAATACAATAAAAATGATGCTCATACACCCTTTTGAATTATATTTTTCAATACAATATTTAATGTTTTTGAAAACTCCAAAGGAGAAAGATAAGTTTGTGCAACATGTAATTTCCCTTCCAGTAGATTCAGATTCCTTTTTTAAACTTCATAGGCAGTTATAACTCAACTTACAACAACCTGAGGAGATGAACTTTTTCGTTTGTTCGTCTAGTAAATCCTTTTTTTTAAAGACGATTGTTTCATTTTGTCAATATTTTTACAAAGATGTTTGAAATAGTTATTCAAGTTCATTTGATAAGATGCTTTAAAGCAATTTAAAGATTGTCTAAAGCCAGAAAAACATAAAGTGTAGCATGAAGTATCTTGTGCGAATGTATATTTAACTGCTTTGCAATTTTATTATTTACTGATTAATATTTATATGGATGTATGCATATGGGATATTTCAAAGAAGTCAATTTTTATAAGAACAGTTTCACATTCTATTAACCTAATTTTCCTTTCCCTTACTGTTATTAATATACTTTTCGTTACGCATTGTAACACGGACGTTTTAAAAATATTGCATTTTATTTAATATATTAAGAACATTTCCGTTTTTGTATAAAGCTACAGACCGAGTTTGACCTGGGTCTTAATTAACATACTTTTCCTCGTTATACGAATCCTCGCCAGATGCCTTCCCTTGCACCCTCCAAGTTGGTTGAGGTCTTTCGCAACTTGTATGCTGCAAGGCCGTCCGTTATCCCAATATTTCGTATTCGAAAACTTTTTGTGATAGAGCTATGGAGTTGGTGATAGTACAGTTATCCGCTTGAACATACAATTTTTGTTGAGTCATCTTTAGATGCCATAAACGTATTTAGGACCATTGCTTTCACTTTTCTGAAAAAGCCTAAGGTCTCTACCAGCTTTTAGTGACGTCAGTGTATCCGCACCGCAAAGCAAGACTAGGATGGCGGTTATACAGCCAGCTTTTACTTAAGAAAGAACATTTCTTTAGTGCCCTTTTTTTTCAAGGAGCAGTTATTGACATGAGTGATTCTGATTTCAGTACTGATGTTTCTGTCCCTATTTACCACGCAATACAATTGCGGGCAATTAGCTCTTATTTATAGTTTAGTAGAATAGAATAGTTTTCTGTGAACCAAACTGTGAAACTTGTTCATACCGAAGGTTTGTAGGAACTTCAAAACCGTTTGTAGATGCATTTTTTTTTTTCATTCCACATAATGTGATCGGTATTTGTGGGAAGACATTAGCATCCAGTAATTATACAACAGTGAGGATATAGTTTTAATATAATTTTGCAAATCATGTATATTTTGGGAGTATTCCGTTTCAACATTTTTCAGGTAAATTGCCGTGGAACTTCGACACATTTCTTAAGACACAGGGAATGTGAACAAATACAAACTCAACTCACAAAAATTGCAAAAAAATAAAAATAAACGAGAATGGGGAAGCAGACGCAATAGGAAAAATATAAGCCAACATTAAAATACAGAATAATACCGCAGATTTCAAAAAAATGCCTTGCTCGTTCTTTGTTTTGGAAAACAAAACTTGTCTGAGCAAACATAAAATTTGGATTTTTTATAAGCCTACTTGTGAACAAACCTACTATATTTTCTGCGAATTTCTTGTTCGTTTTTGCTTTTATTTGTCCTATTAAGGAACATTTTAGTAGGCCTTAAGTTCTTGTACGTGTCAGATATAAAGAGGCTATTAAAGAGTGACACCAGATAGCACATATACCACTTTTCTTCCGGAATTGTGGTTTATGTTTGGAGAAATAACATTACGGTAATTTTACTTATTTTTTACTTACCTTTCTCCATAATTGAAGTCATTTGATTATTATTCCGCTGAGAGAAAATTATTTTAAGAACATTTTATATGATGTTATATTTTTACATGCTGGACAGAATTCGTTGGCACAGAAAACAAGACCATTTAGTATACTATCCCAACAAAAAAGCTGCTTTGACAAATAGTAGGTGATGTACTAGACACTTACACCCATCTGAAGTGTAATTACCCTACCTTGGTCAAAAGTATCATTTACTAAATACTGTGAATTAATTTTTCACGAAGGAGCGAACAATTGCTTTAGAAAAAAAAATATTTTGTAGTTGTAACCAACATCACTCCTACCTATTACCTATTATCCAAATAGGCAGTATGAGTTAATGTGAGATAGGTAATATACGACAAACTTATGATTATTTACGAATAGCAAATATCAAACTGCAGAAAATCGTTTACAAGTAGATGTAGTTTATACAGGTTTTTCGAAAGTCTTTGACAAAGAACATTAGTCATTGCTTTTAAAAAAAATTTCAGTCGCTGAGAATTCACTGCAATGTTAGTATGACTTTGTAATTACTTGTCAGGGAGAAAACAAATAATATGTATTGGATGCTCTAAATCCCGTTTAATTAATATAACCATTTGCTCCCTTATTATTTAATTTTTTATAAATGGTGTGGCCGCTGTGATAGTGTGCGCCATTAACATGCCGAAGGTCCAAATTCAATTCAATGAGCACTTCGCATTTTTTACGGTACCACGTCTTTCGAGCTGCTGACATCACAAGAGTAATAATTGTCTAATAAAGTTAACAAAAAAAATTGGCGTTCGGAGTCGGCAAAAAACTGTAGGTCCTTTCCACTCGTGGGAGCGCGCACAACACGAGTAGTAAATGAGCAAACTAGGCCCCTGTGGATTGAACAAGTGGTGTACTACAAAATCCCAACAATCACAGAGAATTTTGAAGTATGTTTATTAATAAATAGTGTTTTTGACAGCACTTAGTTCCAGTGAGATATACCGAATCTAGTGGGTATGTGTAGTCCAAATACAATGGATCTTTCAAGATTAGATTTTTAATATAAAACAACATCTCAAAATCTAAATCGGCGGATAAATAACATTCAAGTTTCAGACTTAAGTCAGCATTGGCTATGTTAATCTGCAATGTTATTACAATAGTTATCACATTTGAAATACATCTTTGCAGTGAAATTGATTTAAAATTCCCAGGAGTAAAAACGTACGTTGTATTCACTAGTTTTTTATTAATTGATGACGATCTTTAATCGCGCAGTAAACATCTCCTGTGTTTGCGTCACTAAGAGTTAACACATAAAGGATGTATGGTTCTGTGTGTTCTAGGAAGAATAAGAAAATTGTATACATGCAAAAGATGTATATCCCTTAAGCGGTTATCGATGAACTTTTTATACTGCCAGATATTAAATAGGGAAAAGTACATCTCAATGGTTTTTGACCTTAAAACAATTTTGGGAAATGAAGATTAGATACTCGATATCTATCTAAAGGGTGCATGAACATATAATTTGTTTTCTTCCCATTTGTAGGTTTTATTACGCATTATTGTCTCTTAAATAAACAGGTAGAAATTTTATATTTTTTCCCGTTGTAGAAAAATAAACCAGGTCATTTTGTTCTCTTCTTTCCTCTGTGTTAATCCTTTTTGCACATAATCTTTTCTTTCCAAAATTATGCACATCCGAAAGGACATTTTTCGCATTTGTATAACAAGTTATTCCTTCATACAACCAATAATCATGAACTCAGATATGCATATCAGTTTCATTTTGTACTGCTACTTTCTTGGAAATGTGTCAAAACATAACTCTGTGGCATAGGTTTTGTTAATTTTTTTTCATTCTTCCTTTTCCTACCTAGCAAACTTTATTATACGGACGGTTGTTAATCTTTATAATCCTCAGTTGGATTGTGTTCCCGCAAGTAATTCGTAGCTTAGCTTTGTTTTCGAAATTTGTCTTCATTTTCGAGAAGATGAATACGAATTACAATACGAAAGCGGTTAAGACGGTTAAGATGACGACAGACGTCATCTGACGTCTGTCATTCGTTGCCGCCAAAAAGGAAAAAATTAAGAAACGACAATAACTAACATGCATATATATTTACGTTTGTAGGTGTAATACCCCCTCCTGTCGTTATCCTGGTTTTACTGAGCGGCTTCATTGTGTGCTTTTCATTCTAGTTGTATTTACCTGAGAATGTGTTTTACAAATTCTCTATGGATATTTTTCCTCTTTTTGTTTTTGAAGAAAACCAAAAGCAACATCGTGCGTTAGACTTCCGAATCACGCACGTCAAAATCTATGGTGTTTAGAATTTTGTGACACCTTCAGATCAGTTCCAACGATCGCGAGTGTGAAAAGGTTTGCCCTTATCAATCTTTTGTTGAATTTAAATTCTGAAGGACTTTGAAAAGTGAATTTGATTGTTCCGAGAAGAAGGAAACATATTAAATATATTTTTTGGAACACTTGAAGTCAAAATGTAAGTGTATGTAACAATTTTGTTTTAGTGTATGTTTTTAAATTTAATTTGTTAATTATTATATTATTATATGCGGTTTAATGTTTATGAAAGTTTAATTGACCATAATCTAAAATACAATCTGAAAGTACCAATAAAACATAAAAGTGCAGTTAATTTTATAGGTTTACTCTAGTACTTCGATCAGTTATTTTTTGTTGATTTTTTCAAAAGTCTGAATAAATGTTTTTAAATTTAACTATAAACATATGCAGTAATGTAAATAATGTGCTTATAGCAGTCTTTAACGTCGTTCATAAAATCAAGTTGACACCGCGGTAAAATTTACAGGAATTTTTATTTTTTACTGGGCTACAAAAAATATGAAAGAGTTGGGAGATTATTAATTTTAATGTTGTGAAATTATGTAAATAACGATTTGGCGATAACGGCGACAGTATTCGCAAAAAGGAACACTATAGCTGTATATAATGTAGACATTGCGCAAAATATTTTTTTCAGAAAATAAAACCTCCTTTTAGTTATCCTGCATTACTGCAATTTTATAGAAAAAATAATTTGTAAATTTAAATTGTCTTTTGTTTCATAACATTATCAATCCCATTTTCTCGCGAGAGAAAAAATAAAACGAAATATAAATTTAAAAGAACCCCCTGCATTCATTACCAATTACATCAAGAAAACTGAAAAATTTAGTATTTTATTCCTGACAAAACTGAACGAGGAGAAAGTTTCTGTTATAAATTAGTCACGACCACTCTGGTTTCAGTGCATATATCCTCACGAAAGTGACTTACATGTATGGAAGACACTGGCATCTGGATTTAACATTATATAAAGATGATGTATGTTCTTCACTGAAGTACGTGGTGGTTTATCAAATTAATATTTCATTTTTCTAATGTGCACCAAATACATTCAGATTAAGGTGGCTTTTCCGTTTTGATTTAATTTGATTTGATTTGATTTTAAATTGTTTTTGTATATTTAATGACGTTTTATATTTTTTTATGATTACAATATGTTATCATTTTATTAAACGTTGAGTAACCAAATGCAATATTCCTTGCACTTAAAAGGTCATTAGTAAAGAAATCTTATAACTTTTTGTTGTATTTTGATTGTGTTTTTAACAACATTTTCTTGATCACGCTGCTTTCATTGATAAATTATATTCATGTAAAAAAGATCATTTCTTTTTTTACGAGTAGTATCTATTTACTTTTAATCATCGTTGCCTGTCATGATATTACGGGTAAATACACAAAGACCACGTGGAGGTATTAATTTTGATAATACCTCCTTTTAATTACTCTTCTCCACTTTTTATCGTAGAAATTGCAGTTAAATTAAAAAACTTGATATAACTTTGTTGATTTCATTTGTTTTTTGTGTAATAAATGAGTACATTCAGTTTTTTATGAAAAATTATTCTCTAACATCGACTCGATCAAGTATAGACACTTGACAATAGCATCCTGAGATCCAGATTGAGATTGTTAATTGCTCATTAAATTGACGGTTGTTAGACTTACTTCAAAACACGGTTTTGCGGGGAAAAAGCGACAGAATATCGTACGAATGTGAATAATGGGAGGTAAAAATGAACTTATTCCTTTCAGCAGCGGTATGTTTATAGGAATCTTTAAACACTATCTTGAAAACAAAGCGAAAGATTGTTTGACTTAACATTTTCGAATTCTAATTCTCATTTCTTTTTTAAATATTATGTATTTTGATATATTGTTTTAATTTTTAATGCAGCTTTCGGTTCTAACCATTTTTGACATGCAGACACATTTACATGTGATGCACCGTGCATATTGTCCATCGGAAACCAATAAAAATATCGAAAAGCAAATGAGTTTTGATTTCCGTCAACATACTTAAGTTATTTGACAAACAATGATGTTATTTGATCGTATTCGTTCTTTATGCAGTAAATGTATAATGGCAATTAACTTTACGATGCTATGAATTATATGAAAATAATGATGTAAATTACAAATTACTCTATACACATTGATTGTCCACAAAATGTTTGGAACATTTGTTTTATTCGCAAATTTTTGTGTGAAATGAAAGACTTTCTTTTTAAAATAATAAGTCTTTGAAGGGATATTATACTATATAGAATTAGATTTATAATAATAGTTATTTATATTTTGCACAATCTTTTGACTGTTTTTTTGTAATGAGATAATAAACAAATTAAGATTCATTTAAATATTATATAAGCTTAGAACAAAATATGAGCAGTACGTGTAATATGTAAACAACAGCATGAATTGTGTTAATAATTTGAAATCTGTATAGAGCATTTTCAATTAAAAAATATCAACAAACAACAGATATAAGTAAATGTAATTTACAACTGTAGTACTTAATATATATAGAATAGTTTTATTTTTATTTTAATATTGGGCAGATATATTAATTCGGGCGTTTTTTTTCCAAATGGTAGTCAGAAGGGGCAAGGGGTGGGCAAGGCGGGTGGGGCGGAAATTCCAATACACTGTTTTCCGAATAGTTTTAAACCGGAATAGCAGCGTGGGGCTGAGCGTTGTCATGATGGAAAATTATTGCCTCGTGTTTCTTACTGCTCTCCTCATACGGGTTAAAAATGTTCTATAGCGCTGTTAATTGATGGTTTCAACCGGTTTTAGCAGCTCATAACACAATACAGCCCATCTCATCCCACCAAATACAGAGCATTAGCTTCGCTTCGGCTTTGCCGTTGATTTCGCTGGTTGGCCAGATTTCACATGTGATTTTTTCCGCTTGGGGTTATCGTAATGGATCCATTTTTCATCACCAGTAACTATCCGATGCAAAAATTAATTCCTTTTATAACATTCCTGGAACATTTCGGTCGTGGAAAACCGCCTTTCGACGTTTTTCGGCTTAAGTTGCAAATCAATTTTGACAAGTTCGCTTAGCTAGCGCATGTTCACCATAAACTTCCACCAAAATACGATGCCTTTCGGCGGTAGTTTTCTTCATATTAAAGTAATGAAAAATAACTCCCCGTAAAAACACTTTTTCAGGCACTAAGATTGACATATTTGAGTGAAAAAACATTATTGTTGTATACGCTTCAATATATTAACATTATATTTAACATTAAAGGTAAAAGCTATTAATAAAAACCATGATACTAACATTAAACCTACTATTGCACACTGGCCCTGTTACACAAGAGCAATATCTGAATAAGAGCACCTTTCATCGAATTCTGTATTTATTTTGTTTATAATAATGGAAATAAGGTTGATGTGAGCTACAAAGACGTAGAGCAGGAAAATCTCTGCTAGTCCATGTATCATTTTTAGAACTTTATTTTGGCATATTTGTAGTTCTCGCAAATGAGTTTGGCACAGTCAAATCAAACAAGGCACATGTCAAAACACGTAGGAAGATAATTTTCTAAAAATTGGGGTTTTCTATGCGACTGACAATGTGCTTATAAAAAGTGAAAATTCTTGGACCACATCAGAATATTTGCACATGTTAGAACAATCAATTTTAATTCAGACGAATTTGAGTTCGGAATGAAGCAATCCTTTCTAGATCGAATTCAACTTTATTCATTAACATAGTTTCCTTCAAAAGTGATACAATCAGTTCAACGTCGCTCTAACATTTCGATACCTTTTTTATATAACGATTTATCTTTGACCTCAAAATAGGCTTCAGTTTCGGCGATCACCTTCTCATTCGAGGAAGAGAATTTCGTTCTTCTTCACAGGGCAAATTTTTCCTTGAAATACATCAATAAAACCATGTAGTAGTCGCTGTTGATTCTTTTGCCGTAAATAAAATTCCGTGTGCATCCCAAAATACGGATGCCATAACCTTGCCAGCCGACCTATGTGTTTTTGGACAATGTCCCTGTAACACGGTATTTTTTCAAAGCAGTGTTAAATCAACACCCGAAATCACGTGAAGCGCTGTAACTTGTTACCTAATAATCAGATTGCCATGAAAATTAGACAGGTATCACTTGAATGTTTTTTCTTCTTAAAAATAATATATTTTTTTGTCAGTGGCGCCCCCTATACGCCAGTCTTGGGAATGTATTATATGGCTTGGATGGCTTGGATTATATAAACATGCCAGTTTCGATGTTCAAATTATTTATACATCTTAAATATTAAAAACTACATTTAGACAACTCCGAATTTTTGAACTCTATGATACCTTGTGATCTTTACATATGTTATCCAAAAATAGTACCAAAATGAATTCAAGTTATCGACTTTCATCACATTACGATAATCACAATGTTTTGTTTTCGAACCAATAGTTGCCCTCATGCGACGTAGTTTCTTTGCATTACTGCAATAACACTGCAGTTGCGATCATTATATTCGTAAGCCGCCTTATTAAATTCCAGCATAGAGTTTCTTTAGTCATTAATGGATTTACCTATTAAATACATTGGCCCACGGGGTTGCATTTTCAACAGGATTTAAAGTGTTGTGATTTTTTTTTTTCTCTCCTAACTGCAGACATAAAAAAATGCATTGAAACAAGCAAAAAACGGCAAACATTTAAAAGAATAAAATACAAATCACTAAAAAACGAAACAACATCAGCAACAGCTCTTCGAATCACCAGCAAAGCATCTAAAACAGGCAACATCTAAGCCGAAAAAAATGCTCAAAGAAGCACAAAACGACAACTGAAATGCATTTAATGGCGCCACCGTTGGCGATTCTTCATCCAACCAACAATAAGAATTTTCTGCGTTGGTTTTCGCTTCTGTCATTCCACTACTAAACTTGAAGGCTCAATAAACAAATTATGTACGTATTTTCAAAAATTCCCATATACACATACACGCACATCTTTGTTAAGAGAGTTTTTTCTTTTCTTGGAAATGTCATTAATACAACTTTTTCGCATGGAAAATCCGACATCCAATTTTTTTTAACACCACTTACAATTATAAAATAGCGAGGAAAACAAAAGCATAGCAATACCAAATTATTGCCATTAAGATAAAAGGCCCTGTGCAAAGTAGGCGCTCGTGAGATACACCTTCTAAATGATGGATTGGCGCGGTGAGGAGTGTGTTGCACGATCGTTACGCAAAAAGCGCAATAATAACAGAAGAGAAACGCACGTAATGTGGAAAGCACACATGATACTCAATGTTTAACGTTGTTTGGATCTGTTCGTTTACTTCTGTCTGCGGTTTACATGATTTTTGCAATGTCTGGCAGTTTGCATTTTGTTGGGTTTCTGTCAAAATAACGCAGTATTTGTAGAAAACATTGCACTTTGTGTCTGCCAGTGACATATAACTGCTGAGTGGCTGAATTAAATTTGTTTATTAATTGTGGTGTTGTCGTCACTTTCGGTGGCGAAGCTATACTGTCTATACTCGTAATCATTTCCTGGCGCTAGTATCTCATAATTTGTTTCTTCTTCCATGCTTAACGTATCGAATTTCAAAAGCAGCGGGCGTAAATGATGTGAGTGTTTCCGTGCTCTGTGTGCAGTTCAGTGACGTTCGTTGAGGTTGCAGCGCCGTTTAATTGTCATCGTGATTTGCACTGCGATCGCGTAGATAAATATTTAGTTGTTGTTTTTTTCCATTTCACTGTTCAGTTCCGTTGTGTGTTATAGAACTTTCATTTAAATTTTAAACAAAGCCGAGTAGAAAAGAAGCTTGTTTTGTGTTACGAGCCAAATGGCGGGGTGTAATAGTAATTAACAAGTTAATTATTAATCGCTTAGCATTAATTGAAACGACCAATTGGACGTCGGTGAGACATTAATGGAGGGCGGGTAAGAATTTCATCGATTATTTTCTGTTATTGATGTATTTTATGCGTATACATATGGATGGAGTAACTATAGAGTTGTGTGCAAATTTTGCGTGACGTTTGTGAGGGGTCCGGGAGATTTACTTAGGGCCGTTATAATTGCTTAACTGACCTTATGCCACTTGGATCAGGGGACAGAGTATATCTGTGTTGTATTTTTTTTTTCATTCATAAGTTGGAATGGGGATACATACATATGTGTCCAAACAATGGATTGGATACAGAAATAGAATCAAATGGTTCGGTTAAATATTAGAACAACTTTGACATCATTTATTAGTCAATCGATATTTCGATTTATTTTTGTAAAACATAAATCTTTAGCGGATGGTAAGGGCTTTTAAAAATCTGAATATAATCCAAAGGAGACTTCATAGCTCGAATATTTCCCATCATTTCATAGTTGGCATACGTTTCCTCACTTAATTTTCGACAAGTCCTAGAAGAAGAAACTAGCCATGGCGTATCGTATTTATAAATAATTTTTTAACAGGTGCCTCTAAACTTGTAAAATGATAAGATGATATTCTCTCTTCTATTCAATGGAAATTAAATTATTATTTATTTCAATGTGACTTTCAATTTTTTGATGAGTTTCAATATTTGCAGCCGTTAATGGGTATTGGCTAATAAAACTCACTAATGAAAATTGGGATGAACGTTAATGTTGTATTGGAAATGAAAAAAGAGGGAGAGAGAGTTAATTTAAGATAATAAAGGAATCACTGCCTATAGAAATGGATCGGGAACTCGAGAACTTAACCCAGAACCTGTTTTTTGCTTTTTGTTTCAATACCATGTGAACTACATGCCGTTCACAAATCTCGAGGAGATCCCACAACAAGTTCATTTTCTAGAAGAGGAACGATGAATTTCGTCGAGTAAATTTATTTTGCAATGGGTAATTGGATATTCTGTTGTACGTAAATAATCTATTGTATATTGAAATTTCGATAAGCAATCCACTACTTTACCGAATACAATATGTGCTTAAAAGGATTATTTTTGGAAGTCATGCAATGAAAAATGTTGGGCTATTTTACAACCAATTGGATGAAATTGTTAAAAGATATTATTGCTTAAAAAATACTTTTTTCGACATCTTAAATTGTAATGAATTATTATTTCAGTGAACTAAAGACCCACACGTTATAACTACACAATGTGCTTTTCTACCATTTTATTGCATATAAACTTGCATATAATCTTATACAATATGTAGGAGTTAGCAATACTTCATGTTTTATGCATTGATGGTTCCTGTGGGAAAGCACCCATACAATTCCTAACACTGCAGAGCAGATACTGTATTTTCTTCATCTCTGCTGTTTCGACTAATAATTTCATATCAACTTAATTTGAAATACTTTTAATAAAATTGCCGCTACAACGACTACCTCTTTCCTTAGACTGCGCCTATTATAACCAAGGAGTATCACTTCTGCATGTGTAGAGTATGACAGTTGCGACAATTCTTATGAAATTAGGTATTTGTTTTGTTTAGTTTTGTATTGAATTTAGCAACAGAACTGTGGGCAAATCAGTTTATCTATGTTAATACACATTGTACGAACACCAACTTCAACTAAACACTAATGAACTACAGTCAATACTATATCGCCTACATTATTCGCCCAAGACGGCGTCTCACCGTAGAATGCCACGAGTACTTCTTCTCTAACGCCAAAAAGGCCATGACACGGTTTTCGCTTTTTTAAAAAGGATTTTTTTTTTCGTTGTCGCCGTACTGCCTATTCAATGAGTTGGCAAACCCCTAAAACGGATTTCGATTTTCTTGTCAGTGAGGTCTTCATTTGTAACAATACACACAAAAATTGGCAAAGACACAAAACCGAAGTCATTGAACGCTAAGAAATAAAACACGAGATCGATTGTCTGTGTTGCTTTGTGTGATTAGATGGCCACTAATCACACACAAATTTTTAGTTCAATAATAGCCTGTCAGTTATCGTCCCGTAAAACTATATTGCGGATACCACAATACATCATCTGTTTTGTTTTTCTTATACCAAAAAATGTTTCATTGACTCTCACAACGTTGGCAGTTGACTTTCGGCGGTGACGATGTGACAATGATTACATTGCGATCGTACGTGTGAAAGTTTTTTCTTGGGAATTTTTTCCCATGCTTATGCCAAACATTTCACGTCACTGGGTCAGTATTGACGTCAAGGAGAGCAGATAGCCGTTCGTATCGTGATTTGTGATCGTAACTACTTTCAAATGTGCGACGACCAGAGAAGAATTTTAGCCGGAATTATATGAAGTCTTACGGTTAAGTTTTATAGGACAAGTAGTACTAAGTTCGGTCAGTAGCAGTGGATGAAAACCAGTTTATGCGGATCTGCTGGGAATGACCACTAACCACAAGACTTAAAGTCATTTGTTAACAAATCAGGAAATGCTAGCGATTATGCTTCTAAAATCAGTTTGTCTTATCCGTGTGGTTCTTTCTGTAATTGTATTTTATGCAGTTTAAATATTTTGATGACGTTTCTTTGCCGTGTTCTTGTATAAGCAGTAATTCATTATTTATTTACTATCTATGTATTCTACTTTCGCTTCTCGCAGAAGTGAGCCATGAGTTTGCTAGAAATCTTGGACCACAATAAATTAAATTAATAATAATAATTGTTGGCGCTACGGTCCAAAGGGGGATCAGGGCCTTGCTTCCTCATCAACTACCCGTGTTGTGCGCGCTACTGTTCTCTCACGAGTAGAAGGGACCTACAGGTTTTTGCCGACTCCGAACGGCGAAATTTGAGAAGCTTTCTTAGACAGTTATTACTCTTTGACTGTTGTCAGCAGCTCGAAAGAGGTGGTGAAAAATTGGAAAAATTGGTGTTGAGCTGTGAATCGAACCTAGATCCTTCGGCGTGTGAGCGTCGCACTCTACCCACTACGCCACGGCGACCACTAATAAATTAAATTCCTGTTAAATAATTTCGCTAAAGTTCAATCTCTCATTAATTTAAAACATTTTATTATTTATCGTTATTATTTTAATATAAGAAGTTCCTATTATTATTTATACTTCAGCGATACAGCATAAAATATTTTCCAAACACCATGTCAGACGGACGTTTTAATGGATTTTTGACTTCTTCGTTTGCAAATAATATCCTCCGACATTTCTTTACTTTAAATTAGGGAAAAAGATTAGCTTAATAAAACAGAAAAGGTTCGTTATCCGGAATAACACAGAATTTAGGTGTGTGCAAAATAATAGCACCGACTGCAAAGATGCATGAATATGAAGTAAAAGGCAATGGAATAGTAAAATTTTTTGTTTTCATATTTTTTTATTGGGTTAGTCCTTGGTAGTATAATCTTTATTTTTAAGTATAGCGTCACAACGTCGTGGCATGGAGTCGATTAAGGTCTGATATCACTGAACAGGGAGATTCTTCTACGTAACCTGCCCAAAATCGCATATCTGTTTTGTATTTTTTGGTTTTACTTCATAAACAGCTTTCTTGACATTCGTCCAAAGGTTTTCAATGAGATTCGGTAACTGAGGTGGCCACTCTGACACTCTTGGTTTTTTCGCCTGCGCAAAATGTTTTGGTCCCAGAAGTACCGAATAAATTTATTTTGGATTCGTCCGTCCATAATATATTGCGCCATTTAAAAGGTTCTCAGTTCAGGTATTCTTTCGCAAATTTGGCTCGTTTTAGTAGGTTGATATTTGACAGAAGATGTAGTTTTCTGCGAATCCTACGTAAGTAGTAAGTAAGCACGTAAGTTCTTCTTTACCAGAATTTTTCTTATTATCGTTGTCACCACGGGTAAATTTAACTTCTCATTTATTTTTCTATCGTTTATAAACGGGTTACTTCGACTAATCTTACTTACTTACTGTCGTTCATTGGCGGGGTTAGTTTCGATTTTCTTCCTCTTTTTTCTTCCTGTTGAGCGTATTTTTTTAACATTTGTGATCGTTTTATTTGAACACCCAACAATTTCACTTATAAATTTGTAAGTTTTACCCTGAGAAAGGAGTACAATGCATACCACGACCCATTTTACTATGCTAACAACGTTGCACTTTAAAATATTATATTTTAGTAATAACAATATGTGTAGAATTAGTTTACAACAAAAAACAATTCAAAAGACTTGTGTACACTTCGAAAACGCTCCTGAGAATGACGTCGTGCTTTTATTTTGCACATTTAAATTTGGCTGCATTTCCGGAAACGAAGCCTTTTTTAATGACAAGATGCATTTTTTATTGTCTTGTTTATGGGTTTTCTGACTGATATAATAAAGATGCTGTGTAATAAATATGAGGCTCCTGGCTGTCCATATGAAAAAATAATTGGCATAGAAGTGACAAAGTCGAACACAGTACTATTATTTTGGACAGTGCTGTACATCATTTCTATGCGGTAGGGAAATCGTTGCAAAAAAAAAGACAAACTTAACAATACTGCGAATAGAAAACAATACTGCAATAGAAAAGTTAGCAGTGCTGTATACATATTGAAACATTTATTATAAAGGGTGTCCCAACAAGTACTTCTTCTTCTTCTTGTGGCACTACAGTCCGGGGTGAACCTGGGCCTCAACCAACATGCCTCTCCAGCCAGCACGATCTTTCGCCAGCTGTCTCCAGTTGCGCACTCCAAGTTGGTTGAGGTCCTTCTCCACTTGTGCGCGCCACTTTAGTCTAGGTCGTCCTCTATTGCGTTGTTCCAATGGCACGGATTAAAAGACTTTTCGGGCCGGAGCAGTGGTGTCCATACGCTCTACATGGCCTAGCAATCTTAAGTGTTGTATACGAAGACGCTTGACCAGGCGCAATAAATCTACCCAAAGCATACTAACAAAAAAAAAAAACGAGTGGATGGAATCGACAGATTACCTTTTATATTGCCTGTTCTCATTCGGATTGGAAATCTTTGTACGAATTGTGATAAAGTCCTTGCAAGTCCAAATCTGTTGAACAAAAAGAGATTTTTAAACGACTGCGCACACTGTATAGCGAAAAATGTTTAAGTTGCGTTTATATGACATCTAAACTGATAAATTATATTTTTTTCTGAATAATTTTCTTGTATTTTCAAATATATTCCCGAAGAGAAAAATTGCTATTTTTGACCGCATTCTAGATGCATTAAGTCATATTTTTTTCATTAAAAATCTCACTCATACATTTTTGACAGCAATTTTAATGACATATTTTTATATAAGTATTTACATTGCTATTATTTTGACCGTAACTTCATCAATAAAAATGAAGGATCATTAAATGCATTATTATTAAGTAAGTGCACTAATTACACAGTTTTCAGGAAGGTTCCTTTGTATGATAATACTCTCTGCTGACAACACTCAAAGATTTCTTATTGACTATTAAACACTTTCTTAAATATCGGCCTTCGAAGTCGGAAAATTCTCTGCCTATTTAGACGCCTATTTGTATTTCAAAGTAAATTATAAACTCGATGCATTGAAGATTGTGGTTTACCAATTGTTTCACCAATATCCTCGCACTTTTTGTTAAGAAGTCAAGACGTCACAGTGTATTAATAATTCTACCACACATGCCGAATAAATCACATTATTTTCCAGAAAACAAACATTATTTGCTATAAAACATATCACTTTCCGCATCTGTTGTTATTGCTGACACCATTCCTGGAATCGATGCGCATATCTTGCAGGTGTTAACTTTAAAAGATAAGAATTTGTGAGAAACAACAAATATAACGTGTATACGTTTTCTTCTTAAAAGTATGTCCTTGTTCTGTAATGTTCTGTAAACTTCATACTTATTTAATATAGATTGATGTATAGATTGATATACAAATAAAATACAAAACCGGGCATACTCACAGAAAATCACGTCTATGTGGGCACGAATGTGTGTCCAATGAATCATTTCCAATTTCTTAAACCATTGCCCCTCTCGTTTAGGTTTTGCGGTTACAATTTTGTATCCTCAGAACCCAAAAATAAACTATTTGATTACTACAGAGCGAAAATTTCAATCGTTTTGACCACAAGCAAACCTACAACCCAAACAATAAGAAAAATTGGCGGATGTGAGTATGTGTCGACTTGACAAGCAAGTGCTTGATGATTCATTTGTTGTTTCGCTTACCAAATGGGCGGTATTGAGTTATTAACTTATTTCAAGATAAAAACACATACGCATCCTAAAATTACACACTTTCTGCAACGTACAGAGCAAGGTGATCACATGTTTTTTGCAAATCGATTCTCTTTGCAATTTTCGCAGAAAACACATTTTAAGCACTTGAGTTTTGCTAATGGATTTATGAACTTCTTGTGAAAAATTAACGTGGCGTACGCGATTGGCATTTTCTATTGAAGGAGATCAAGGTATTTTTCTTAGAATCGGCTCATACTTTTGTGATGGACACTTTATCTGCACTCATAGTACTGGGTAAGATTGACTGCAGATCTTGCACATTATTATAACTTATTCGTTAGAATATCGGTTTTCAACATAAATTTAGAAAGAAAAAAGTTGTCTGTGCGTTATATTATTTAAAAAAAACGGAATTAGACCAAAAATTGAGCTCAAAGTTAAGTTAGGTTGAAAACCTTACACGTTAACTTCCAGAGCTTTTTGCACAATGTCTTTAGCAATCGATGGTCTGAGTGTGATACTTGGGCTATTTTTTGGTTCACCTTGTTTTCTTTACAGCACTCCACCTCCACTTACCATCTCCACTACCTTCACTGTATAAACCAGCCATTGTTCTCTTCGAATATAAGCTCCTTCAATCGATGAACTTTGTTAATTAATTTGTGTTTTCATGCCAAATGGAGAAGTTTAAACTGAACCTTTTAGCTTATTTTTGTTTAGATTTTTGCATCAGTAAATGTAAGGTTTTGTTCAAATGAATATATATGTATACAGAAGTGCTCTTTTTACTTTTATTTCATTAACTTTTAAAAAATAGTAAATGCAGAAAGTACTATTTTTAGTGTTGGAAACGCCCAAATCTCTGCAATGTGTTTGCATCAATCTGCTCGTCTATATATACTAATACGAGGGTTGCCTTTTATATTTCGGAATTCGAGAACAAAAACAAATATTAATCTTCGAAAATAGCTTTATTGTTTTTCAAAATATTTCCCATTAAGATCTATACACTTTTGCATGAGTTTGAACCAATTGTCGAAGCAGTTGACTGCCGTTTACTTTCGGCCTCATAATCGTAAATCCACGATTCATCACATGTCACGATATCATACACGTGTTTCGAAGCAACGTGACCGTATTTTTAGAGCATTTCTTTCGACCAACGGACAAGCCTTTTTTTGAGCGATTGACAAATTGTGTGGGATCCAACGCAAACAAATTTTTTTGACGGTCAAATGTTGAACATATGCAATATTGAATGTATGCTGGTCCCACTAATGCCTAAGGTTGTCTCAATCTTACGAGAGGTCGCATGACGATCTTGCAATATCAGTTGGTGCACAGCATCAATGGTTTCCGGAAAAACAACTGATTTTGGACGACCTTCACGAAATTCATCTTGGAGTGAAGTATGACCTCGGTTGAATTCACCATACCATCGATAAACACTGGTCCTTGGTGGACTGTTGTTGAGTTAATAAACGTCGAATTAATTCCATTTTCTTATCAATCAATCTTTTAAGTTACTGTAAACAACACAAATAGCGCTCGTATGTCAAAACGTTCTGAGCACATCAAAAATGTCAAACTTTACGATAGAGCCAGATGCCAGATTGCAACACTAGGGTTGCCGAATTCTGAAATATAAAAGGCAACCTTCGTACAACTTTAAATCTTCATCGAATTCTAATTTTTTTCCATTTTAATATCGTATGTCACATATAATGGACGAAAAAAAAAATAGCTACTGCCTTTGCACGTTCTATCCTTATTTTATGGAAATATAATTTTTGTAATAAATAAGACAGGATCCAAATTCCAACGACTCGATCTAGGATTTCCGCCGAAACGGTCGGTTTAAGCTCTATGCTCCTCCAATGTCGCCGGTTCGTTTGCATTAACCAAACCACAGAAAATAATCAAACGACATTAATTTGTACGAATGAGGCAGCACAGAGACTGGTCCATTTCTTGAGATAACACTCTTCAATAAACTTGTTGTAACGTCTGCTGTGGGGCTTGTGTCGTTATCCTGCTGAAACCACAAGTCGCCCAGATCCATATCATTCTAATAATATTCGGTTCTTCTGACACTATAAACGCTGGTCAATCACAGAAACGTAACAATAAGTATCGTGGCACTCTTTGAGCCAAAAATGAGCTTCTTTACCGAAGATAGTTTTGCGAGTTTTTCATCTTGGCGGATCTTCTCAAGAAATCAATCGGAGAACGTACGTCACTTCAAATGGCCAATTGGCTTCTATTATTGAGTAAGTTTCATTCTGTATGAGGGTAATCCAATATGCTACTATGCGGTCTGATAAACGCCAAATTTTAGGGTACGTCGTGGAACTTGTACTAAACTTGTTTATGTCTGCCTACTGTCATGGACTCCGAATTTTGTTAAAGAAGTTGTTTGATTTACAAACGCTCGTTAGTGTACTGAAACATTATGTAAATAACTGATGATTAGTAAAGGAAACTTTCAAACTTTCACGAAACCATTAAGAAGGTGTTCGCAAAAACTTAAATACTCTGTCGTCCGTTCAAATCCAGATCTATAAATAAAAAAAAAACAAAATATGTCCTTAAATGACCTAAACTCTAGCATCTGAAATAAAGATGCTATGTTTTCTAGTATATTTGGCTCAATGTAAATAACTAATTTCTGATCTCACTGGATAGTAATAAATAACCATATCAACTTAATTTTCACATCCTCCATCCTAGGATCAACTATTTTGATGGGTTGGCGTGCATAATTTAATTGAAAATCTTCCACCTTCTATTGATTTTAAATTAAATTCCACGTGATTTTCTGAAGCGCTTGTAGGTCTTAGTTCAAAAAAGTTTTCGTTAATTTGTATTGCATTGGCAATATACGGGTTTCAACCAATAGAACTGCTGAACAGAAATGCAATATGTGACATGGTTTAAAGAATATTTGCTCTTTACTTTCTACAAGGATCTCACTGAATTCAAAAATTATATATAATAACCAAGTTGAATGTAAAAACAATCACCATGTTAATTGCACAGAAGGCCATAAAAGTTCAAATTTAATGGTTTAATGTAAATTATATCCGCTACTTATTTGTTAATTCATTCACATTCATACACCCGTCTTTCAATACCGTATCCCTTTTATAGTTTTTATAGATCAGGCCCGGTAATAAATTCACTTTTCTACGGTTTCCTGTACGTGCATAATTATTTATTTTTAACTCTGGCGCCAGTTGATTTCACATTTCTGGTAATTTTGTCGCACAACGAGTGAGCTGCCCGATGAATTATCTATCACAATACTCTTCAATTTTCACACAAATTGCCTTACTCAGGTTCTATATGTGGAAGAGGTCACACTTCTAGAAACAGTTCTGGAAATCGCGTAAGTTTGTATTTCTTTTAATTGATCTATAATAAATCCACTAGATAAAATGTCTATAGTACCCCTGTTGCAATGGAAGAATGATTCATAATAAAATGCATGTGTGTCTGAATCGAAGTTCAATTTAGAAGCAAATAAACTCCCGCCACCGCGACTGTCTGAAGTTCGTGTGAACGATGAGCGCTCATCGGTCGACACAGTTTTGTGTTTTCGTACTATGATCATCGACCGGACGATAGCGAAAAACATCGAAAACAGAAGATAATTACAATTGTAAACAACAAAGTCATAGCGTACGTAGTGACCCAGTAGAAGATAGAGAGGGGGAGATCGATGACGTTGATGACACCAAATAATAACCAATGACAGCGCAAAAGTGTAAACCCATTTTGTTGCCTTAGTTGATATTCACTGCAAAGTTACTGTGTCTAGTTATCTTACTCGGGACAGGTACATCGAACCAACTATACTCTAGTCATCGACACATTGCTGCACACACATGAATTTTCTTTTTTTGTTTTCGCGCGCCGTTTTCGCGAATGCATTTTAATTGAAGTTTAAAAACATTTTACTTTACTCATTTTCGTTTTAGTCGATGTTGATTTGATTTTTCAAACTAATTATCCAGCTCGTTTTTGCTTTTCTAACGGACTGGGTGTGACTCCCCATAATTATTTTGTTAGAATGCAACACATACAAAGAAAAAACCTTTACTAACGCTGTCTCCCTTTTCTTTATTTTATTTCAGTTGGATATTTGTAGGCATACCCAAGTGGGGAAATACGGCAACATTCGAAAACCGCCAAAACGCTGTTACTATAGTTACAGGAAATAGTGCTGGTCTTGAGCTGAAGTAGAAATTTTCGAACTGGCATCTTCTTTATTACCACTACACAGTCTATCACCAATTAAAATGTCATCACCTTTTGAAACATATGGTTCAGCCCAGGCTGCTATAGTTAAGGAAGGATGGTTGTATAAACGGGGTGAACACATTAAGACATGGCGCGCACGTTACTTTGTCCTGCGCGATGATGGCACATTGATGGGATACAGAAATCGACCAGATGCTAATACGCCTTCAGAACGCTTGAATAATTTTACAGTGAAGGGATGCCAAATAATGACAGTTGATAGACCAAAGCCATATACATTCATTATACGTGGGCTACAATGGACCACAGTTATTGAGAGGACATTTCACGTGGAAAAGGAAAGTGATCGACAGGAGTGGACAGATGCTATCAGGTAAATATTGTTTTTTCTGTTACATTTACATCTCGTAATTCAACTGCTTTAGTACAACATTAGTAATTTGATGGTCAACTCAAGAAAAGAGTTTCCACTTCACATTAATAGGACTAAGAAGATTAGGAACACGAGGACCAATTGATTCGAAAAAAATATAATGCAACGGGTATAAAACTCATCTTTTGTTATGAAAAAAAGTGTTTTTTCCTAATTTTTAAAAATAAAGCAAACAGATTACATTTTATAATAACACACTTGATTGTCAATTAATTGTTCATTTGGTTAAAAGTGTGCATAGAGAAGTGTTTGTGGTCGCCGTGGCGTAGTGGGTAGAGTGTGGCACTCACACGCCGCAAAAAGTGTCTCCGGCAGAATGTCTCGCGGTTTTCATGGCACCATCTCTTTGGAGCTGCTCACAACACTGACTGTCGCGGCATCCGTTCATAATATACATATATATTACCTATTTCCATTTTTTTCATTCCAAGACACCTTTCCATTCTTCTTCGCGTAATATTTGCTGAATATCTGAGCCTTAGATTTTATACCCCAAATTGGTACAGGTCTTTCTCTGCTCTGTTTCCATTGTTTTCGAAGACGCGAGACGCGAGACTAGCCGCCGTGCTATACAGATGGCATTAAGGCCAAATGTCACACGTAGGACATTCCTTTCGAAAGGTCAGGTCTTATCATTCACTTTAAAAAAAAGCCCAAGTTTCTTACTTTTCTTAAGAAAGAGAGAAATGATTTACTCTATAAGCAACGGAAGTCATCATTGTTTAAACAATACAAAATTCGTATTGTGAAGTTTATTTTAAGAGCGATTATTTGAACGTTGATTTTTAAATATATCCATATTTTCGAATATTAATTGTAAATATGTTTACAGAACGGTGGCAAGTCGTTTGAGTGAAATGGGTGAAACAGCAATGTCCCCATCTACCTCAACTGATATGACAGACGTCGATATGGCGTCCATAGCAGAGGTCGAACTGTCCGAAAAATTCTCCGTTCAAGGCACATCAACGGGGAAAATTAGCGGCAAAAAGAAAGTTGTAAGTGTTGTTTTGCGACAGTCTATCCAAGGAAGTTGAGAGCTTTTATAAATTTATATTTTCTTTCACAGACTCTGGAAAATTTTGAATTTTTGAAAGTTCTTGGCAAAGGCACATTTGGCAAAGTTATCCTGTGTCGTGAAAAGTCAACAGCAAAACTTTATGCGATTAAAATTCTCAAAAAAGAAGTCATTATACAGAAAGACGAAGTTGCACATACTCTCACCGAGAGCAGAGTTCTTCAAACGACAAATCATCCATTTTTAATTGTAAGTTTATTAAGATCAAAAAATGAGTGCTCAGATCTTATGGTCGTCTATTTTGCTTTTTAGTCATTAAAATATTCGTTTCAAACCAATGATCGCCTCTGTTTTGTGATGCAATACGTTAATGGCGGAGAACTTTTCTTTCACTTGAGTCGCGAACGTGTCTTCACTGAGGAGCGCACTCGATTTTATGGAGCCGAAATAATCTCAGCCTTGGGTTACCTGCATTCGCAGGGAATTATTTATCGCGATTTAAAATTAGAAAATCTACTTTTGGATAAGGATGGTCATATAAAGATTGCCGACTTTGGCTTGTGCAAAGAAGACATCACATATGGACGCACAACGAAAACGTTTTGCGGAACGCCAGAATATCTGGCGCCCGAAGTGCTTGAGGACAACGATTATGGTCATGCGGTTGATTGGTGGGGTACCGGTGTGGTCATGTATGAAATGGTAAGAAGAGATATGAAAAGAATAACTATTTTATTCATGCTTTGTAACTCAACTATTAAAATGCCTGTGCTTTTTAGATATGCGGTCGTCTTCCATTTTACAACCGTGATCACGATGTCCTGTTTACATTAATCCTGTTAGAGGATGTCAGATTCCCACGCACGATATCTGAGGAAGCAAAGAGCCTTTTAAGTGGTTTATTGGCTAAAGATCCAAATAGCCGACTTGGTGGTGGACAGGAAGATGTCAGAGAAATCCAAGCGCATGCGTTCTTTTCGAGTATTAATTGGACTGACTTAGTACAGAAGAAGGTATGTTTCCTTTAATAAATAAAATGTAACTAAATATTATTTTTTTAGATTCCACCACCCTTTAAGCCTCTTGTCACATCAGATACAGATACAAGATATTTTGATTCAGAGTTCACTGGCGAAAGTGTTGAGTTGACACCTCCCGACCCAACAGGACCACTCGGCGCTATTCAAGAAGAACCCCTTTTCCCCCAAGTAAGAAACATTTTTTAATGTAGTAAAATCAGCTTCGTGGGTAAATTTTCTTGGTAAATTGTTAAAAAGCAACTTGTGATTATATATACATACATACCTTGGTCTACTTAATTTCGAAAAACTGTCGAAAACGGAATCTCTTTTGCTTAAGCCTTTCTAATGTGCTGAGTATTGTAAAACACTCATGTCTACAATTTTTTAGTCTTTAGACGGTCTTTATAGTGTTCAATTTTTTTTCAAAAATTTTATAATCAGACTATGCTCCTTATCAAACACTGATGATCACATACGATAGTCTTTGGATAGCATTAAGATTTGAGTTAAGAAATGCATTTACAATTATTCACTCTCATGCTTTTCATGAAGCTTGCGTAGCAACTTTTAAAATCAACGTCGCTTGCTCACATGTTTTCAATTAAAATTTCACGAGTCACCTTTTATTTTATTCACTCGTTTAATTTTTTATTACAGTTTAGCTACCAGGATATGGCATCTACATTAGGCACATCAGCTCACATAAGTAGTTCAACTGGACTCACGTCGATGCAATAGAATTTAGGTCCTTACTAATAATAAAGTAAAACAAAAAGAACAGATACAGTTAAAGTAAACAAAATAAAAGAAAAAAGAAGAACATTGTGTAAAATTAAATTAAAAACATTAAAAGCTAAATATATTTTATACTCTATATTTAATAAAAAAAAAAAATGATAACAAAAAGCCACTTGTGCGCTTTACGCTAAATCTGAAAAAAATTCAAACAGAAAACACGAAGAAAAAATCATAAACTGTAAATGTAATTGTTACAATTTACTTTTACTATTATTTTTTACTGTAATATAAAATATACACGTAAATTAAAAAACACAGAAACGAAAAGAGATAAGAAAAGAGGAGACAACTTCACATAAGGCGCGATAAAAAAAAGCAACCGTACATACATATATAGCATATAGGTATACAAGCAAATTTTGGTTTAATTTTTGTAGACCGCGACTTGTGTGATTAGTTTTTGTTTTCATATTTTTCTTTTCTTATTATTAATTAAAAAGTAAAAAAAAACATTATACCTAAATCTAAGAGTTCAGTTTCGTAAATTATTATTTTCTATATTTTTTAAAATGTTCAATATATTAGTGCATATACGAATGATAAGGGATTATTTCTTTAAACAAATTATCAATACAACAGCAACAACAACAACAGTAACAGTAGCAACAGCTGCAAGAAATAGAAAAATAAAAAAAAAAACAAAGCAAACAAACCTAGACTCCATAGTTCCGATGAAACATTTTTTGATATTTTTTATATATATACAAAAAATATAATAATTATAAAAATAATAATAAATCATAAGCGAATACAATAAATTTATATAAAAGAAAACAACAAAACAAATAAAATAAGCATGTTAAAATTAAACAAAATTAATATTAAAAATAAACATTTAATAATTATTAAAACAACTACTTTTTTTAATTTCGATATTTTTCTATAAATTTCATAATCGTTTAAAAAAAATGTCAAGAGTGGGTTTCTGTCTGTCAGAAGCATTTTTAAACATATGTTAGTGTTCATATGGTTCAATAAGTTCAATCTTGAAACTCAGAATTTAAGTCATATGAAATTTAAACGTTCATATACACGGACGAGAGTTGGAAGATATGCTAAGCTCGGGTTAAAGTAAGTAGTAAGACCATGTCTCAAAAAATATATTTGGGAAATATTGCAGCTTTAGGAAAACTAAAATCTTCGGTGCTTCTAAGTATAGCTTCGTCAATTTTAACATAATATTGACATTTTTCGGAAAAAAAACAGCAGAAATTAATAATGTTGCAAAATACATTCTGTAAGCATGCCCACATGTTTGCAAAATTAAAGCTTTTGTACTCTAATAGTCAATTGACAGTTTGAGACCTTAACTTGTTAGAGGGTTCAGTTAAATTAATTTTGAGAGATCATTCGAGCCTAAGGAAAGTGATATCGCTACTAAGAATACTAAATTTTTAACTTCATATTTGTGCTTCCCCAGGACCACTATAGTATTCTGTTTTTTTATGATTGCGCAAAGTTCGAAAACATATTTTTTTTTGTTCTGGTATAAACTATATTTTTTTAAGTCGTAGAATTCCGAGAGTATTATTTTTTAAATGGTTTAATCTTTCTTCCACGTTAATGGCTCAAATGAAGTTATCGGGGTATCCTTAATGCAGTTCAAAAATATAGTAGTATCAGTATAGAAAAATGTATGTGTGTGTTTTCCTTCAGAAGGTGATAACTTTACTGTTAATTAGCACTTCAAATGTATATTTTAACATTTACATTATTCAAGAAATTATACGTTCTTGTGGAAAGTAGAACATGTAATGCAATATCTAAAAGACGGTATTGTTTTTTTTATCGTTTTTTTTAACAATACTCGAATGCACGAAGTCTTTTTCAAGGGTCCGAGGTGAAGCTAGATCTCTATCTGTACAATGACGGATGAAAGAATAGGACCACCGAATATCATTTTAACTTTCAAAGAAAAACTAAAAGACTTACAACATCAGACTTATAACATCAGACTTATCTGTTCAGACTTCAGTTTACGTTTGATGTCTGCATCTGAAAAAAACGGTTTAACGGTTTAACAAACCGTGTTCCACCTAATTAGGGTAAACAACCTGCTAAAATGATTTTTCTGAGACCTCGGGCTGAAGGGGTTATAAACCAGTGGATAATTGTTTTGTGTTCTGGCTAAACTATAAATCTGGGGCAAATCATTGGACAATTAACTAATTTCTCAGATGCGTGTTGCTTGTGTTCTTTGTTATTCCATCATTATATAACTGCCTTCTTTCGTTGGTGTGCAAAGGTTTGCAATGAAAGTCTTAAAACCTTTTCAAGACACTAATTTTTTTTCCGTATTTATTCGAGACACATCTTTAAAACTAAAATGAATAAATCAGCCGGTATTTGATAACTGATTAAGTACTTCATCCATTGATAAGCAAATATTTAGTTCGGTGTACTCACAAAGAATGGATGCACAACACCGAGTGGAATGGATGCACTCAATCCATTCAATGCAATGAATACATTCAATTGTCTTACTTTTTGAAATATAATTATATTTTGTTCCAAATCCCTTTTATTATCTGTTTTTTTTTCAACATTAGAATGTAAAAACATTATTTTGTTGACTAACATAGGATCATAACTTCTTTTTTCAGATACTGCCTACCTGAGAAAAATATTCGCTCAGATGCAGCATTACTTGCTGAAGTTGACAAAAACTTACAGCTAGCTTTATATAAAAGTGGAAACTCTATTTGGTGCATTTGCCACCATTGTAACACATTAAAGCCATCATGAAATATATTTTTTTTTATTTTATATATTTATTTTTTAATTTAAAATTTTTAATAGCATTAAATTCTTCTAAATTCTGCACACATTTTTTTGGACGATGGATATGAACAATTGTTAAATAAAGAGTTGGGTAGTCTTCAACTTCTATTTTTTTTAAGTTTCTTCAAAACATTTTAAAATTTGAATCAATGCACTTAAATAAAATAGTTTGAATTAATATTATCTATTTTCTGTAAATCAGTTTTTTTCACTCAATATATTAGTAATAAAACGGTCGTTTCTATTCAGATTTCACTTTATGCTGTTTCGCTCTCTACAATCTTTTTGCTAATATAGCAATGGCATCGTGATATTGCTGGTCATCGAAATATCTAAATTCCTTGTTGAATCCTTATACATACAATTACAGGTAAACCTTCTACAACGCGGTTTCCTATAACGCTACAACACGGTTTTCAAAATGCGGACATTTTCTTACAACGCGATTTTTACGAACATTTTTTCAAATATTTACCATTTTAACTTCAATGCACAATTTTTTCAAACCAATAATCGAATCAGTGCCCGAATCTGATAGTGGATCAAGCTCAGATTTTGAACTAGTACGAACAAAACGGTCGAAACAAATCATACTAAGTGATGAGGAGGAGTAGAAAGTTATTGTTTTATTTTGGATTTAATTTATTAAATCTTTCAATCTGAAAATTTTACGTATTCAATTGAAATAAATGGAGTGTTATTAAATTACATTATATGTATGTATGTTCTTATGATTCAACAAATAAATACACAAAAATATATTAAACACATATTTTACTATACAAATTCCAATATTTTATTTAAATTTTTTTACTTTGGAACCAAACTCTGATTTTTGTATGGAGTTAGAGTCTCTTACAACGCTATTTCCTATAACGCAGAGTTTTTCAGAAATATGAGGGTAGCAGAGCTTCCTAGGGTTTAGCCCTTGAAGTTATTGTGTGTCTAAGCAGCTGTTTCTCTACGAAGTCCCACAAATGCTCAATGGGGTTTAAGTCAAACAACAAAAACAAAAAAAAAAACATCCATTCACATTTGGAGAAAATATTTTAACTTTATCTGCCGTGCGATGAATAATGTCGGTCTGTACATATATATTGGATATATATATATATATATATATATATATATATATATATATATATAACAGTCGACAGGAGGACCAGGGCCTAGATTGCTCATCAACGGTTTTGTACCCGTTACTGTTCTCTCAGAAGTAAATGTGACCTAAAGGTATTTGCCCACATCAAACGGCAAAGTTTGAGAAGCTTTTTCTTAAATAGTTATTACTTTAAGTGTTGTCTTCTCGAATATTAAGATTAATTATTAAATTCTTCACATAGGCCCGTGAAAATTAGGGACTAATAACAATGTGGCGTTCCTTCTAAGAAGTGCTGATTTGAATAACTAATGCTTAGGTGCTTATATGCTTAGGAAAAACGTTTATTATGCCGGTCTTATGAAAAGTCGAACCCCTGCTTTGAAAGGTAGGATATAAAAAGAAAACAAAATTTTACCACAAACTTTTTTCATAAAACCCTTAATTCGAATTCAATACAAACACGTTTCTTGAATTGCATTCTTTTATTAAAAGTTAAAATTGTGAATGCAGAATGTTGTTATGCAATAACATCTTCCAAATTAAGGTGATACCAACATTCCCTTAGCGACTGCTGTTGCCTTTTCTGAACCGGCCAGATTCTCGGCTATTTTTAAGCCAAAGTCAATTGCGGTTGCGGGGCCTCGGCTTGTAATCAAAGTTCCATCTTGAACTACCTTTTCATCATCAATATACCTACAAAGAATATTATTAATTCTGTGGTTTATGTGTAAAGAAGGAGACTTACGTATATTTCCCAACCAATTGGTCCTTCATTGCCGGATAAGATGTCAATTTCTTGCCAGAAAATATATTATGTGCCGCTAAGGCTGTAGGAGCTGCACAAATAGCGGCAATGATACGACCCTCAGATTCTTGTTTTTTTAGCAGTTCACCCAACTCAGCTGATTCGCACATTGCCTTTGAACCACCAAGCCCACCTGGCAGAACGATCGCATCGAATTGTTTCTGAAATATGGAATCAGTTTAAATTGTTCTTAATGCCTTAATATACAGAACATACATTTTTTGCCTCGTCCAAGGAACTGTCCGGCACAATAACAACATCTCGGGAGCATTTTACAGGGGATTTGTCTTTAAGACCGGTAACAGTTACCTCAACCTAGAGTTATGAATTTACATATAGAATGTTACATATACTTTCAACCCTCAAATAATTTAAACTTACGCCAGCTCTGCGCAAAATATCTGCACAAGCAATTGTTTCCAATTCCTCTGCACCTGGGGCAAGGATTACCATTGCTGATTTTGACATTATGCTAGATCTTGTATGAATACTAGGACCGACGAATAACTTCGCAACTTGACCAGGAAATCTACCGAATGACCTTACAAACACCGAAATCATTTCGCATCTTGTGTCAATTCAATCAGCTGTTGACAACAATAAAAGCTTTCATCAAAGCTTTTCCGTTCTTTAAGTCTTCTTATGCTTTTGACAGTAATAGATAAAGGCTTGGAATCAAATTATTTTATAAACTACAAAATTATGAAAGGCGATAATTAACAAAGAAGATATTCAAACAAGAATTATAACGTTGAACTAACTAATGGACTGATGATCGTGGACATAATCAATAAAACGCGAGTCCTAAATTATAAACAGCAACAACAAGTGCCTTCATACTCAATTTTAGAAACTAGTACAAATTTAAATAAAACATTGTTTATTTTATAGAGTAGTATGTGCTGAATCTTATCAATGTTAAAATTCAAAACGGTAACAAATTGTTGCAAAACACTTGAAAATATAAAAATATACAAATCTGCGGCCTATTACGTTTAAAAATCTCCAAAAACAAAGAAACGTACGGGCGAATGTCTATAGCCGGCAATTATTTTAGTTAAACGAAAATTTTTATGTTATCACATCACGTAAATCATTTAATGCAGCAGGAAAAGAATGGTAAGCAGAAAGCTTATTAGCAAATTTAATAGAAAATAACGATAAAAATTAAAGTGTTAAAGGGTTCCGTTTGTATAATTATAAATTATAAAATTAAAGTTCAAGAATTGAATTATCAACTTCATAAAACTGTATAATTCCTTATATATTCCCCGATACTTTGTTTTATTCAATACTGCAAATCTCTTCACATAAAAGGTCTGTTCCAATTCATTTGTGTACAGAAATTTGTAGAGCGTTTTCGAAGTGCACACCAGTGTTTCGAATTTGATTGGCTTTAGAGTATATGTACACATATTTATGTAGTTACTCAAAGATATTATTTCAAAAGTGCAGCGTTGTTAGCAAAATAAAAAGGGTCGTGGTGTGCATTGTACTCTCGAGAAACGTGCCTTAATGAAAAATTGTTTTCTGAGGGTAAAACTTACAAATTGTTGGGTGTTCAAGTAAAATGATCGCAAATGCCATAAAATACGTTCAAAAGGAAGAAAAAAGAGGAAGAAAACCAAAACTAATCCCCGCCGATGAACGACAAAGAGTAAGTCTGTTCAAACATTACCCGTTTATGAACGCTAGGAAAATAAAAGAGGAGTTAAATTTACCCGTGGTGACATCAACAATAAGAAGAAGGCTGGTAAAGAAGAATTCACCTGTCAGAAGTCCCAGAAAAGTGTCACAAAAATCAAGCTACTAAAGCGAACCGAATTTACGAACAACACCTGAACTGGGAACCCTCTAAAGGGCGCAATATTTTATGGACGGACGAATTCAAAATAGTTTTATTTGGTACTCCTGGGTCCAGGACATTTGTCGCGGGCGAAAAAACCAAGGGTTTCAACCGGAGTGTACTCTCAAGACTGTAAAGCACTGCGGAGCAAAAATTAACGTATGGGGATGCTTTTCCTTTTATCGTACTGGTCCCATTTTTTGGATAAAACTGATGATGACTGCTGGAGTTTATGTCAGCATAATGAGAAAAGCCATGCTACCCAACGTAGAGTGAAATATGCCGCTTAGATGGATCCCACAGCAAGACAATGACTCCAAACATGCGAGCAAACTGGCATAAGAAGTTTTCCAAAGCAATGGAGGTTAAGTAATGGAGCGGCCGTCTCAGTCTCCGGACTGAATACCACTAAAACCTTTGGACAGATATAAAGAAAGCTGTATATGAAGCAAAACCCAAAAATACAAAACAGCAATGGGATTTTGTGCAGATTGCGTGGAAAAATATCCTTGTTTAGCGATGTCATGCGTTAATTGATACCATGCCACGACGTTGTGACGCTGGGCTTAAAAAAGAAGATTGTACGAATAAGTACTAACCCAGTAACAGAAATAAAAACAAAAAACCTCACTATTCCATTGACTTTTACTTCACATTTATGAATTTTTGCACTTGTTGCTATTACCAGGTATACCGGTACCGGAAGTGAGCGTCAAGATACAAATGTCTCGATAGGGAACATTTGTTGTGAACGAGCCCTTATTTTTTTTTTGTTTGTTTGCTATGACATCTGTGAAAAATATTTAGTATACATCAGAGATAAGCAATGATTTCCTTATCTCTGGTATACATCAAGTCATTGAACAACATCATATTTTTTCATCGTGTTAAAAATGTCGAATTTTGTACCAGAAAGTGATGATTTGCGGAAAGCATTAATTTTTTGTTTTCATTTGAAGAAAAGTGCTGCAGATTGGCATCGAATGTTTGTCGAGGCATGCTCTATCAGAAGCAACATGCAAAAGATGGTTTCAACGGTTCAGAAATACTGATTTTGATGTGAGAAATGAAGAACGTGGAAGACCACCAAAAAAGTTTGAAGACGCCGAATTGCAAACGATATTGGTTGGAGATGACACTTTGAGTCAAAAGCAAATGGCGCAACAAACAATTTCTAATTGTTATAAAGCTATGGAAAAGATCCAAAAGTGTGGAAAATGGGTGCCACATGAATTGAATGAAAGACAGATGGAAAACCGAAAAAACACTTAAATAAAAAACAACAGTTAAATTTTGCTTCAAAGACAAGAAAGAAAATCGGTTTTGCATCGGATTGTTACTGGCGATGAAAAATGGATTTATTTTAAGAGTCCTAAACGCAAAAAATCATGGGTTCATCTGGGACAACCATCAACATCGACTGCAAAACCAGATCGATTCGGCAAGAAGACAATGCTGTGTGTTTGGTGGGACCAGAAAGGTGTGCTATACCACGAGCTCCTAAAACCTGGTGAAATCGTTAATACTGATCGCTATCGACAACAAATGATCAATTTGAACCACGCATTGATCGAGAAACGACCAGATTGGGCCAGGAGACACGGTAAGGTAATTTTGCTCCATGATAATGCACCTGCACACAAAGCAAAACTGGTTCAGGATACAATCAAAACATTTGGCTAGGAGCAGCTACCCCACCCGCCGTATTCACCAGACTTGGCTCCTTCCGACTACCATTTGTTTTCATCGATGGGACACGCATTGGCTGAGCAGCACTTTGATTCCTACGAGGAGGTCGAAAACAGGGTGTCTGATTGGTTTGCTTTAAAAGACGAACAATTTTATTGGCGTGGTATTCACAAATTGCCAGAAAGGTGGCCAAAATGTGTAGAAAACAATGGCCAATACTTTGAATTAAATGTTTTTACTTTCCCATAAATAATTAGTGTTTTATTTAAAAACACGCTCATTTCATACTAGTACACCTTACCTTACCTTTATAATGCACTTATCTTGTTTATGGGTTGTATTATTGATAGAATAAGGATGTTGTGCAGTAAATATGATGTGTTTGCACCACGGAAAAAGTTATTAGCAAAATAGTGACAAAGTCAAACATGGTGCTTTTATTTTCCACAGTGCTGTACATATTTAGGAACATTATACCTTCATTTACGAAAAGAACCGAAAAAAGTGATTGGCCTTTGCAAATAGGCATCTAAATTCGACGATTGTAATTTTCAATTATGATTATATAAAAATAATATAACAAAAAGTATTCAGATGAGATAAAAATAATAAGAAGACCAGCGGGGAAAATATTGGATACACGATACTGTATCTCGACAATTAAATTTGGAGAAGAAAATGTGTGTAAGGGGTAATTTTTTTGGTTGGGTAATAGGGCCAATTTGCAGAATAAATGGTTTTATGGATTGTTTCATGCACTTGGACATCTTAAAAACAACTATGCCGCCTTATGCCGAAGGAAAGATGCCGCTGATCTGGAGGTTTCAACAGGCCAACGACTCCAAACACACGAGCAAAGTTGTCAAAGCATGGTTCGATGCTAGCAAAATTGAAGTTTTTGATTGGCCTGCGCAGCCTCTTGACCTCAACTCAATTGAAAACTTGTGTGAAATTGTGGAAAACGAATTAACTGGCAGCAGTGTAATAATTTGGTCCAGCTCTATAAGACAACAGAGAATACATAGAAATCTTATTGCCATATGACAATTAACAATTTATTCCTTTTTTACTTTTATTAAATGTTTTTGTGTTCAATCTTTAATGTACCCCATTACATTTTGCGGTGTTTTATTGACTTCTTTTATATTGCATTTTTTTTGTTTTTCCTAAGAATATGTATTTTATTTAATAAAATATAGGACATATGTAAAAAATGTTTTTTGTTTGTCTTTGCTCTCTGTCATCCGACAAAAACATAGAGGTTATTAAGCCTGGGGATAGCTATTGTTTCGTTCGATACTGTATTATATTCCCTTTGTATTTTTTTCTACAACTTTATGTAAGATTAAGATAGTTATCGGAAAGTTTCTGTTTAAATATCCTTAAATCTATAATATTGAATAAAATCAATTCGGGACTGTAACTCTCAACTCAGTGGTTAGTAAATATAAATTAAGGAGGAGGTCTTCAGCGCAACAGAAACTGCTAATATTTGAAAGTATTCCATGGGAATGGAACCAGTTCCGCCCGTTAAATTTACATGCCGTCATTGAGAGATCTTTGCTCGACAATATCGCTGATACATTGAAGGAGAAGTACCTGGTGACTAGGCGACTGGGCTATGCACATCCAATACTCCGTATGCCTTTACGCTTACGGGTCTTACAACCTAATCTTCATCACCTAAAAGAAGTTTTTGCTTCGGTGTTTATCACTCTCGTTCAAAAAATGTGAGGAAAACGAATCTAATAAACATGCAATTCTATCCTTGGTCGATGTATTCAGCACGACCATAAATATTGAAGAGTCTCGTCCTGGTGCAGAGTATGAATGTCAAGGGATACAACAAGGTACCTCGCCCATTAAAGAAAAGATATCAAGTTTGTTATTGCGTGAAATTGCAGGCACATAGCTTTGGACTAATTTAACAAGAAGAAAGGGAAGCAATAAGGCTTCATAAAACAAATTGATTTATTTTGCAATTAAGTTTGGGCCGACATCGGACAAGAAGAAAATATACGCTAGCAGCGAGTTCACTAGCTGCGTAAAAATACGTTTTAATGCTTTCGATCATATTTCTTTTCTGATCATCTTATCGAACAGTTATTCTTCAAGAGTCATCGTCGTACATTTCTTCACGACTGCTCTAATCACCAGTAGATTACCTCGTTATAACCAATGAACCGCATCGCTAAACAAAAACTATACATGTTCCCTAAGGTCACATTTCATCCAATTACACGTCCTTGGTTCAATTCAAGGAATCAATTTCGTCTCCATGGGATTGCAACGGAAATAGTCAGTTACTGCAGCAATGATTTTCACTTTTTTCCCAGTGAAACCGCAGCTTTCCAGCATCACCGCCGGACCAAATCGATTTTCACTTTCCAACGTCAAATACGTGTCACATAAATTTTCCTAGTGCACACGTTCGTGACGCGTACCAAAGCCAATAATAAAAAATAAAAAACAAAAAACAAAAACATACAAACAAAACTGGGAAAAAAACCTCTGAACAAAGCATCTGCCTTTCTTCAATTAGAAAACCCAAATGGTATCAGAAATCTACTGATGCCTAACCCATCTCTGCTACCACTGTATCCAAGACGAGAGCAATGTAGCCATCCATCCATCAGGCAATAAGTCTCTCGGCAATCATCATTAATCATCCTGAGTTCAGCACCCATTGCAGTTTTTGTCACCGCCACCGTTCTCGTCGTGATAGCTATCATCTTCTTCGGGTGTCTTGCAACATTTGCCATTCCGGGCGCCGATTCTTTGGTTGCCTTACGAATGAAAGTGCACCCTGCACAAGCATTTCACTCCAAAATCACGCACGACACGACATGGGGATGGAAAACTGGTGAAAGAAAAAAGGATCGACCCTAGTCGTGCGGCGAATTAATTGAATTGAATTTACTGAAGCGGTTTTGAGAATTAATTACTTTCCCAAGCGGGCAGCATTTTTCTGGTCTGTTTTTATCCACGAACCAGCGATATATGAAATGAACGGGAATTAGGAGCGAACGTCAAATGGCCATCAAGAAAATGGACGGGTCCCTTGAGAAAACGCAGTTGTCTTCGTCATCAACTGAAAGTGATGTGACGAGATGACGGACACGTTGATTGACGGTGAAGCGAATTCGTTGATGCATTGGAATACCTAATATTGACAGAGGCGTCGTCGTCGTGATCTTCGCTTTTGTTACTTTCAACTATATTTGACCATAAGGCTTGCTAGCAGACGGCGCGCCACAGACTGTGATGGGCGAAGTGGATAGCGTGCACTCAAACTCAGAGGTTGACATAATGGCGTGTCGGTCTTGGCCAGTAGGTAACTAGGTTAACGTGCTTTAGGCGGCGCTTTTGAAGGAAACACTTATCTTTATGTAGGGATTTGTGTTGAAATTGAATTATTTTAGTCGTTCTGAAAGCGTATAAGCAAGAAATCGGTCATTCATCAATTAAGTGCGTACAGCCTTAGTGGCTTACTGCAATGTTATTTGGATATTGCTTGTGAAATTCAAATGGTACAGTGGTTTATAAGATCGTACCTGTATGCAGATAATAAGGGAATTATTAGCTTATATATTGGTTGATAGCAGGAAAATCAGTGATCTTCTGAAATTTGTATTTCGATAGGTAAATTTCAGTTCAGAGACGACCACTTGCTTTGTGTACGAAACTTTAGAGAAATACCTAGACGTAAATAAGTTCAAAAGTGTGATTAGTTTCAGCTTACGAGGAAGACAGAAATGAAGGGAAAAGTTTAGGTAACTAAGTTGGCTTTATTCAAAGAAGACGGAGGACCTGTTGTTACCCGAAACAAAATGTCTTTGTCTCAGTACAGCGAAGGTTTCAATGTTTATTAGTTTCTTTTTATATAAATGGTACAATTAGGAAAAGTTAGCACCACTACGAGAGTTTCATGATCACAATAGGCTGCATAATTAAATTGATCAGCTTAAAGTTGCAAGTGTTATCTTTTGACAGCAGAAACGGCTGATGTGTTGGTAATAGATGCGAGTAAATTGTTTAGTCCGTTAAAGTAAAATACCAGATAGCTTCAAACGTTTGATGTGAACCCAACACTATTCATGCCATTTAAAATTGTAAGAGGTAAGCCGATAAATTGTTAGAAAATACAGGGTTATGCGCATAGCACGTTAATTAGGGGCAATATTTTCAAAGATGATTGAGATACGATTAAAAGTTATCTCCAGTTTCAATATGCAGATGAAAGCGATATATGGACGTTAGAATACCAGCTTAATCAGTTGTCCTAGAAGGTATCAAAACCACTAACATTTCAAAAAGGCGAATAAGATTAAAACGGATTTATTAAACAATGCGTTTTTTAAGACCTTCCGCAATCGGACGCTTAATGTTTTTATTCGTAAGTGTAGAGAAAGGGAGTAGAACGGTAAACCTGTGCCTTAACCAAAATGTCTCTCTAGCATTATCTCTCGCCAGCTGCCTCCAGCTAGAACGGTGGACCTGGGCCTTAACCAAAATGTCTCTCTAGCACTATCTCTCGCCAGCTGCCTCCAGCTGCGCACTCCAAGCTGTTTGAGGTCCTTCTCCATTTGTGTGCTCCACCTTAGGCCCTGGACACGCAATTAATGCCAAGCGACGAAGCGGGAAAGCGGCTGAGCGGCAATTTGACCATTAAATGAGCGGCAATTCCTGAGCGGCTGAGCGGCTAGTTGTGAAAATGTCGTTCTCAAGTGTTGTTCGCAACACCGTTTTAAGTGAAATTTGGCTTAAAATTTCGAATAGTACTTTACGTTAAAAAAAGACTGGGTGTTCATCCAATTACCACAAAAAGAGGAAGTTAGGGTGAATTTTACCTGTTATATTAACCTGCGAAAATATGAAGATCACTTCAGACAATGCTTATGAATGTCTACAAAAGCTTTTGAATTTTTGCTGCAAAAAGTTTCTAGAAAAATTACAAAACAAAGAATATCAATTTCTGCAGAACAGAGGCTTGTTTTGACACTAAGGTAAGTTTATTAAAAGCATAGGTTTAGATTTGCAGGGATATTATTTAAAGAGATATTATTCCTTTATTTTTATTTTTTCAAAATAGTTTTTGAAACTTTCCTCTGATATCAAGTCCAGGTCATTTTTCCATAAATGGCAATAAACTTTCAAAAAAATTCAGATCTGCATTAATAATAATAATTGTTGGCGCTACAGTCCAAAGGGGAACCAGGGCCTAGCTTGCTCATCAACTACTCGTGTTGTGCTCGCTACTGTTCTCTCACGAGTAGAAGGGACCTACAGTTTTTTGCCGATTCCGAACGGCGAAATTTGAGAAGCTTTCTTAGACGGTTATTACTCTTTGAGTGTTGTCAGCAGCTCGAAAGAGGTGGTGCCGTGAAATATTAGAAAAATTGGTGTTGAACTGGGAGTCGAACCTAGACCCTTCGGCGTGTGAGCGTCGCACTCTACCCACTACGCCACGGCGACCAAGATCTGCATTATCTTTTGTAATTCTCATGCCCTCATTAAATATTTCGAGCAGTTCTGTTCCTAAATCCGACAACTGTTTCCCGACATATACTGTTTTTGGCCGTTTTCGATATTTGTAAAATGAAAAACTATTAGAATTGATGATTGAACAAGGTGTGCTTCCCATGTCGGTATTGATTTTTTCCATGATTATGCCTTACCGCTCAACAGCACACTAAAACTATAAAACAGATTTGAAAGCTGAGCGTCGGCGCTGCTCTGTCGCTCACCAATGACTCTTACCGCTTATCTTTGCTTACCGCTCAACCACCTAGCGGCCATCACCAATTATCTGCATAAGTTTTAATTTTGTTTTTGTCGTCAGCATTTTGCCGCTTGTCGCTTATTGCGTGACCTAGGCCTAAGCCGTGTAACGTTGTCCCATTAGATCAGATTGAGACTTTTCGGGCGTGCAATGTCCATACGCTCTACATGGCCTAGCCATCATAAGCGTTGTGTCCAAAGACACTTGAGCAGGCGCATGTCGCTGTACAGCCCATAGAGTTCGTCGTGAAATCTTCTCCTCTAGATGCCATCAATGCAAAACAGTACCAAGAATCGCACGCAAAACTATTCTCTCGAAAAGACTAAGGTTTTTCTCATCCTCTTTAAGTAACGTCCAGGTTTCCACGCCACTTGACACTAAGCCTGTGAAAAAATTGCATGTTGACTAATTAATAAAATCGTGTCATGTAAATTATATGAATCGACCGCAGGCCAACAATTTATTTAAAAGAAACTAGAGATCGGGTGGTCACCCATACGCCGTAACGCACTGAGATAACTCGTAACAGGAAAATTTAGTATACACGGTAAATTCTATGAAGGACGCCTCTGCTAAATAGTCTAAAATATAATAGATATCCTGGGACGGCGTCAGACTCAGTTTCCTAGTCTCTACTAGCGCCAACAACAAAAAACTACTTCTTCTATTACCGAGGAATCCGTACTTTTAGAAGACTCAGAGACAGGCCAAAGCAAAGGACTCAAGGCGCGTCCGGATAAAACCGGACCAAGATGTTTAAACTACATGGAGAATAATGGAACGAGGTATTGAAGAAAAGGCAAAAGTCAAACATGATAGAAGTGATTTCAAAAAGAAACCCGAAAATTGTTTGCAACATTTCACATAAATATATTAAATTAATGTAAAAAATACCGAGGTATAAGTCTCCTGAACATCGCATACAAGATCCTCTCTGCCGTATTGTGTGAGCGTCTGAAACCGTTTGTCCATGACCTGATAGGTCCTTATCAGTGTGGTTTCAGGCCAGGGAAGTCCACAATAGACCAGATCCTTACATTACGGCAGATCCTGGAAAAGACCCAAGAAATGCAAATTGACACTCACCACCTATTCGTCGATTTCAAGGCTGCATAGGACAGTGTGCATAGAGACAAGCTATACAGTGCCATGTCTAGTTTTGGCATTCCTACCAAACTCATCAGATTGTGTAGGATGACGATGGAGAACTCTCGCTGCTCCGTCAAGGTCGGTAACGAACTCACCGAGACCTTCAATATCAAAAAAGTTTTTAGACAAGGCGACGCACTGTCATATAACTTCTTTAACATCATCCTCGAGAAGATCGTGCGTAACTCACAAGTCAACACCAGAGGCAAGATCTTCCAGAAGTCAGTTCAATTGCTAGCATACGCCGATGACATTGATGTGATCGGACGAACACAGCGAGCCGTCAATGAGGCGTTTGCTGGCATTGAAGCGGAAGCGGCTAAAATGGGTCTGGCGGTAAATGACGGCAAAACTAAGTACATGCTGTCATCAAGGAAGGACACACAACATCGACGTCTCGGACGGAGCGTCACACTAGGCAGCAGAAACCTCGAGGTAGTCAAGGACTTCGTCTATCTCGGCTCCGCGGTAAATTGGGACAACAACACCAGTTTCGAAATCAAACGCAGAGTCACTCTTGCCAATCGCTGTTTCTTTGGGCTCAAGAGGCAATTGAGTAATAAAGCCCGCTCTCGAAAGACGAAGCTCGCTTTATATAACAGCTTGATCATCCCCGTCCTACTTTATGGCGCGGAATCTTGGACGTTAGAAAAGGCGGATGAGGAAGCCCTTAGTCTCTTCGAGAGAAAAGTTCTGCGTGCGATTTTTGGTCCTGTTTGCGTTGATGGCATTTGGAGGAGAAGATTTAATGACGAACTCTATGGGCTGTACAGCGACATGCACCTGGTCAAGCGTCTACGGATACAACGCTTAAGATGGCTAGGCCATGTAGAGCGTATGGAAACCACTGGTCCGGCCCGAAAAGTCTTTGAATCCGTGCCATTGGGACAACGCAACAGAGGACGACCTAGACTAAAGTGGCGCACACAAGTGGAGAAGGACCTCAACCAACTTGGAGTGCGCAACTGGAGACAGCTAGCGAAAGATCGTGCTGGCTGGAGAGGTATGTTGGTTGAGGCCCAGGTCTACCCCGGACTGTAGCGCCACAAGAAGAAGAAGAAGAAGAAGAATGTAAAAAATATTTCGCAAAAAAATATCTGAATAACCCTGCGAAGTCGAAGATGTTAAAAATGCTATCCGAGAGTGTGAACTATTGTTGTAATAAGCGAGCCCTTTCAGCTTTCGAAAATCAAGAAACAGCAAGGTCAGACTTGATTATCGCCATCGATCCAAGTCTATTGCGGCTGGTGAAGGGACTGGACACAGCCGGATGTAGATATACACATGTAGAGTTGTTGTCGGTACTTTTGCTCAACGAATTGACAAAAAGTTTTGAGTTATTCAAATGCACAATGGAATTACTTGACAGCCTTCCAAAACCTCATATCCTAAAAGAGAAAATTCTCGAAAAATTTGATGCTACAAATCAGCGCAAAGAGGACGATAAATTCAGATTTGAACAAGGAGCACATCAAAGAAAACCTATGGCAGCGCGCGTAACAACGAAACAACATTCAAATTCAAGTGCTACATGTGTCATGAACCAGGTCACAAGACGTCAGCAAGTCCGAAAAACAAAAAACGAATTAACCGGAGGCATTTAAGTTCTGCTCAACCTACATTCCATACAATTGAGGATCAAGCTTTAGGGGTAAAGAACAACGAGATTGGAGGGCAGTGGTGTCTGACACATGTGCACAAATGAACGTCTCTTCATAAGCACACCATCACTGGCACCGACACTGTGTGACTAAAAATCTGCGAGACAAATTTTATTTTCATTCGTTGAAAGAAGTTGGGGCGAATACGTGCCGCTGTAAATTTTGGAGCAGCCCTTATTTCTAATTTACTATCCTTAATATAAAAGGATACCATCATAGGCGTTTTTCTCTTAAATATTAGTTAATGTCCTAAAATTTGGTCCTTGGTCTTCAACAAAATGAATTAGACAAACCACTCTGTCGATTAGCGCGGTCGGCTTCGAAAAGAGTTTGTTTTGGCAGTGAGGGCAACTATTGCGTACAAATTATTCTCTCTATCTCTCTATCTCTCGGTTTTACCCGGATCTTCAAAAGTTAAATTGATCGATAATCCCCACTACCAAAATCTTCTAAGCTTACCACATTATCACTTTTTCAGCTATAATCTACATGGCTTTTAGGGCCATTTTGTTAGCTGAAATTGAGCAATATTTGTAAACATGTATCGGCTAGCTGATCTGTTTTTAACTCTTACGCCTTTACGTTGAACTGACGGGAGTTTCAATGAAGTCCTGAATAATCTATACGTATTTGAAATTGAAAGCGCCATTAATTTTAATTCATGTGAAAACCTATTACCATACCTACCAACCTGAGATTGAGTTTGTTTTCTTAAGAATTTACCCTTTTAAACTTTTTTGCCAGCTGTTTCGCAGAAAATTGAACTAAATTCTTCTTGCTTTTTACTTGGCATTGTATCAAAATATTCTCTTTTCTACGATTAACAAATATTTTTCAATTACAGTACATTCTCGATTTACGCAACTCTCGATTTACGCAACTCCGCGGTTTTCGCATCAGCTCAATTTATAACATTGTTGACGCGGTATTCGCAACTTTAAAAAAAAAGACCCTCGATAAGTGCAACTTTTGTCCTTTTATGCATTTTTTCTTACTCAGGATGTGTGTTACAATCTGTGTTCTTTTCTTTTGCTTTGCATTTTTTCTCGGCAGCTATTTTACCGCATATTCTGAGTAACAGAACGATGAATTTATGTATTGAAAGCATGTTTATTAGTTTAGTGACTTCAGTGGAGTGATCAGTCACTTGAACTGATTTTTAAAAATGGGTGTCATTGAAAAAATTGTAAAATTATCAATTGAAAAGAAAAGTGAAATTTTAGAAAAGATTAAGAAAGGAGCTTCCATACGGTCATTTGTTTCCGATTCTGAATGTGGACCCGGGAAGACTGGGGAATACCTGAAGATGGAGAAAGCACTGTACAAGTGGTTCCTAAAGCAAAGACAGAAAAATGTGCCAATTTCCAAAGAGGTCCTCAAGGCAAAGGCTTCCTCATTGCATGCGATGATAAAGGAAAGACCAGGATCTTTTAATGCGAGCAATGGTTGGGTGACAAATTTTAAAAAGAGACACGGAATTCGACTGCTAAAAATTTGCTGAGAAAAACTGTGAAATAAACCTCAGTCTGTGAATCATTTTTTAATTAAATTTAAAGAAAAAGTCAGAGAGCTTGACTCCATCAAATTTATAACGCTGACGAGTCCGGATTGTTCTACCGACTTTTGCCTAACAAAACTCTTGTAGATTTTGGGGAATCGTCAGCTCCTGGCTGAAAGATAAGTAAAGATAGAATCACGTTTCTCGCATGCATCAATGCCACTGGTTTTCACAAAGTTAAGCTTTTCGTAATTGGAAAATCTGTAAGCCCACGATCTTTTAAAAATTTTGACCATATGACCGTTGTGTACAAGGCAAATAATCCTTTTTCATCTTGAATTGAAGTAAAAAATATAAACGCGATTATTGCAACAACTCAGTCATCGCAACTTCCTTGGTTTTTATTAGTTGCGTAAATCGAGAATGTACTGTATTTGAATAACCCCTTAAAAAACCATTCTCATACTTATTTTTTTCTTCTTCCTGACTAATTGCAGCGATTCCGGGTTCTGCGTTACATCAGCGAATACCACCTTTAGAGTATAGGTATTGAGAAATGGTTTATTTGAAAAATGTTTGTCGCCAAACGCTCCCACCAAACTTCCCTCCTGGTAGTACAAATACCTATATGTAGGTTTTAAAAAAAAGTTTTAAGAAACAAGGGTGGAACGATGCAAAAATCATTTCCGACGAAATTGTTCACTAACGCACTACGTCCTTTAATTTTTTTTTCTATTGGTTTTCTACGAGTAAATATGTATATAATTTGTGTTTTTTTATTCTCAACTATATTTTCTAAGTCAATGCAAATAAATTTTATAAATAAATTTTACACTAATATGCCTATATGTCTTATATGTATGATTTGATATATCCCCTTGAACGCATACATAATTTATTTTGTAAATGGTAAAAATTAATGCACGTTGTTCCTTATTTTGAAATGAAAGAAATATTTTTTACAAAGTATATTTATTCGACGACATAAGTTGGCTGTGTATTAAGGTTCTTCAAAATATCTTTTAATATATTTTTTCCAGGGCATCATTCCACTGTCATGCCTAAGGAGCTTAAGAAATATTTCCACAGTCTTACTGAATAAGTAAGAAAGAAGTAAATTCTGAGGTTGACAAACTTGCCAGACATGCCGAAGTAAAAGTTTTTTTTTTTTCATATCCAACGCCATTAATTGGTTTATCCTGCTGAAGGCCCTTTGTGTTCCCACTCTCAGTTCAAAATCTTATCTTCTTATATTCGTATGATGTTATAATCCGAGATGGTATTGCACCTACAAGAACTTGCGATTTCGCGAATTAACCAAAGTCCCACTGACCCACAGAACGATCCACTCTCCAAAGCCCATCTGCCAAATCTATTAACTTAATCAAACATATTCTCTATATTTCCACGCCACATTCCAGCGCCATGTGCATTTACTTAAACCCCGAACCAAAGGAAAGATGCATAAATTAACAGCACACCATACGGTGCTGTAGGCGTTGAGGCAGCCGCCAGACCAAATATGGCACACTTCACATTGCGCAATGGAAGCGCATAAATTCAACATGAGGCTACGGATCACAGCGCACATCTCGAAGGGGTCTTCCCCATAACGGCTCCATAATTAATTGCACCAATTTCGCTTTAGGGTGCGCGCATGCGCAGTCAACCCATGTGACCGGCTTGCATATGTACACACGCGCAAAAGGAGCATCGTCATCATCATCATCACAAGACGATTTTCCTATCACATAAGCATTTGTCATTTCGCGCTCCAGCGACGATGGTTCGGACGGTGTTTGGCGAAGAGATGCTCCTTGGCCACGCTCTGGGGTGCTCTATGTTCCGCTCGTGGCGGTGGTCAGCTCTGGCTAATAGCCGTGAATTGTTTTGTCCCAACATCGACAGTGTGGCGGGAAGTGGAAAAATGCATTCGAATCTTTGGACTATTCAGTGCTCACAGATTCCGACGAGACCAACCGCTGTTTACTGACGATTTGATAATTGGAAAATATTTATCTTCACGGCATGCTAATAAATTGATGAATTGTAGATGGCTCCAGAGGTCAGCGTTTGTTTGTGGCGCGGAAGCAATTTGTCCAATAACGAATTTAACAGGTTCCCTCACAGGATGGCGGAATGTGCGACAAGACCACATATGAGTCGCACAAATCGCGATTAGCCAAGTCACTGTGTTGCGTGTTATCCTCACAATGAGCCACAAAGCGGTCGTGCAACATATTAAGCACGTTCCGTTGGCAAATGGGAGCCGGTCCTGTATGAAAACCACTTTGCCCTACAATTATTGTCATTTTGGCGGTTTTTCGCAAATTAGCGAGGCTTTGCCCTCTCTTACTCGAGGCGGAACGCCGCAATGTCCAGTGAAATTGTGCCCATTAGTGTGTCAGGTATTCGCAGGGTGATGAGGAAGCGATCGTGTTGCAATTTTAATGAAATCCATTTATGGAAGGCACCTTGTTGTGCGATAACGGTGATGGTGATTAAGAGTGATGCTGAAATGTTTCCTTTTTTTGATGGCCTGCTTTGACCTCGGGCAGTTTTTCGTTAAGTAAACAGACAAGACTGTGACTGCACGTTCGAGGAAATACTTTACAAGAATCTGTCAATGCAACCAAAGTATCTTGGAAGGTACATTGTTCCAGTGATGCTTTAAGAGATATCCCAGCGCGACATCGTTGCGTTTGTTTTTTGATTTTGTGCACCCACATTAATGAAATAAATCTACAATACGTAAATAAGTTTCTTTTAGAATTAGAAGAGTTAGATATTAAAATAGAATCACTTTTATAATATAGGGCGCCTCTTTTATGGCGAATTAAGAAGGAATTATGGGCATATGTACATAGGGTAAAGTTACTTGCTTGGTGGGATGCTTGTAAGCTGCTTTTGCATAACACATCTCAACGATCTCAGCGAATAGTTGCGCAAGAAAGTAATCTTTGCTAGAAAATGCGGCAGCATATTGCAAAACGGACTCAGGCTTGTGCATTTGGACTAGCACCGTAACCTCTCTGTGATAAGCACCCGTTTGCTACATCTTAATATCGTCCGTTGTTCTATATTATAAATAAATAAATAAAGTAGGAGGCAAATTGGTCGAATATTGACAGAAACATGAGAACAACATCCCAGAAAATTTGGAAAAATCGTTTAACTAAATTATGAACGTGTACTCACACCTAAAAAATTAATCTCTCGTATTGGTAAGAGGCACAATTTATGGTATGTACTAAAATATAGAATTCTTAAAATATTTCGAAAAGTTAATACAGATCCCCGTTTTCGGATTGTGACTATATGATTTTTTATTTTCTATGGTGTCTCTGAATATGATTTGAAGCATGTAGGGCGTAACTAATTTTATGCATAAGTAAATTCCGTTCCGGTCCGGTCTGCTTTTCATTTTTATAAAATGTAGAAATGTGGATGGCTTCAATCACTTACAAAAGAAGCAACTCTAAAAACGTTATTTTTATATTGAAAACCAATTTAGTCGCTGTTACTTCTTACGTAATATTAACTATGAAACATACTCGGCTGGTTGGCAGAGGAGCATTCTGTGTCAATGTATAAACCCATTTTGACAGAAGAAAATATTGGAAACATTTTGTGTTGTTTATGCGGTTATGTCTTGAGCTTCAAGCAATTTTGCTCTTCAATTTCACCCTTGAAGTTAGTTCAGGTCTCTCTTTACTTGTCTGCGCCATTTAGAAGAGAGCGTTTTCTATTGCGCTGTTTCACTAGACTTTAAGTGCTCTAAATGACGTAGCCATTAAAAGGACTGTAGAAATCGTCTTGTAGCCTGTTTTTCTTCAGAATGGCCAAACGGACCATAGTTTTGACGCAGCACTTCCTTCTCGTTTAGACTTAAGGCTTCCTCATTTACTTTTGATATTATCGATGTTCCCTTGCCATAGGGAACATCGATAATAGAATAATAGAACAGGGATAAATGTATTTATAACAAAATTTTAAGTTTGGTCCTTGGCGAGAAAGCTTCTTAAACATACTAAGACAGTTGGTTGAAAAGAGTTGTATATTGCTTACTTCCAAGCAACAACCTCTCTCTTAACGGTTCTCAGATTGAATAGAAATCAAACGCAAAATAGCATGGTTTATATTTAGATAATAAACTAACATTCAGTCTCCATGTCCAGGAAATAATAAAAAAAGTTAATAACACGATTAAAATCATCTACCCATTCATATCTAGGAAGTCAAGACTAAGTGACGAGAAAAAACTCTTAATTTTTAAATAAATTTTTCAATCCATAATATTTTTTGGATCCCCGATCTGGAGCAATTGCGCGAACTGTCATTTACGTAAACTACAAATTGCCCAAAATAAATTACTTAAAATGATCCTAAATCTACCTTGGTTTTCTTCTACAAAGGAACTTCACAAAATGGCTAATATAGAGCTGATTGCAACAAGATCTTGAAAACTTTATCATATATATAAACTCATGTTTATCATCAGATAATGAATTGATTTTAAACTTGGCTTCATAACGAATTCATCAATTCAATCATTACATGACAATGAGTTATTTATTTAATTAATATTATTACTATTGATTGATATATTTATTTTATTAATTATATTTTTTTTGTTTATTTACCTATTTATTCATTTATTCACTTATCTATTTATTTATTTATTTATTTACTTGTTAAAGTATTTATTTCTTTATTTTTTCTTATTTATTTATTTATTTATTTACTTATTTATTAATTAACTTATATATTTATTTATTTATTTACGTATTTATTTATTATTAATTAATTAATTAACTTATTTATCTATTTACTTAATTATTAATCTATTTACTTATTTTTTTATTTATTTGTTTAATTATTTATTTATTTCATTGATTGTTTCCCTTTTACTTATTATGTTGGAAACAAATTCATGACACCACTTCTCTCTTCCTCGAAATCAAGTAAATATTTTGTATTAGTGCTACCTCATTTTATATGATTTTATGTTTTCACTTTTCTATTTAATGAAGGTTCTTAGTGGCTTTTCTTTCAAAACATCATACAAATATTAAACATGTAAACACTAAATAAATTGTATCATTTTGTACATGTAAGATTAAAATAAAATCAAATCTCTGTAGTCAGATCTTGTAAATAATTATTGTAAAGTTGATGCCACAATAAAATATATGAATATATATATATATATATATATATATATATATATATATATATATATATATATATTATAATTGACGCATGCAAAAGGGGTTGCGAGTACCCTTAAGTAACCGGATCAAGTCACAGCATGGGCCGAAGGTATAGAGGAAGAGAGGGAGAGGAGGTAACGATGCACATTGGGTTTAAATGCCCTTGGATTCTAATGAGGAGGTAAAATCGAGCTGGGAAGAGCATTCCAGATTCGTGTAGTGCGGCTGAAGAACGAGTCTCTGAATTTCACTGTACGTCCGAAAGAGGGCTTGAGGGTGAATTGGTGGGCATTCCTAGCGAGGCGTGTATTGCGGGTGAATTCTTGCTCTCTTGAATGCAACTGGCTAATTCATCTGAGCATTTCTAGTTAAAATAGCGATAAAAGAGTAACAACAACGCGACATTACGTCGGTGTTCTAACGAGTCAATCGGCTTCGCAATATTACTGTCACCTATAAGTTTTATCGCTCGCTTTTGAATTCTATCCAGCAGGTGCAGGGAGGTCTTAGAAGCACCTGACCAAATAGGAGCGTTATACTCAAGTTTTGGGCGTATGTAGGCCTTGTATATTGTAGCCAGATCAGAGGGGGTGAAGTACTTCTTGCATCGTTTAAGGACGCCAAGACATTTCGCAGCATTTTTGGCGACCTCAAATATGTGATCGTTCCAACTAATTGTTGGGTTGATATACATACCGAGGATGGAAAGTCTTTCGGTTTCAACAACGCAAGTGCCGTTCATGGATAACGGCTGATTATTATGTGATCGCTTTAACGACAGTGGACAGCACTTGGTTTTGGAAGCATTAAATTCCACTCTATTCTTATTCCCCCAATCGATTATGCTGTCGGGGTCGGAATTTAATGTGCTTACATACGCTGCCGTTCCGAGTCTATAGCCGAAGTGGAGGGCCGTGAGCCAAGGAACGAATATGAAAAGCTGAGGGTACTGTCATCAGCGAAGGAATGAATAGGATTAGAAGTAGCAGACAAGAGATCATTTATAAAAATGAGGAAGAGTGTCGGAGACAAAACTGAGCCCTGGGGAACACCAGCATTAATATGGTGAATATCAGACTTGAATCCATCCAAAACGACTTGTATTGAACGATTCGAAAGGTAATTTCTAATCCATTGAAGAAGAGACTCATCGATCCCAAAAGCACGCATTTTCGACAAGAGAGCCTGATGCCAGACCCTGTCAAATGCCTTTGAAATATCAAGCGCAACAATCTTGCTTTCTCCTAAATTGTCCTAAGCTGACGGTTTATCAGCGTTTCCATGACCTTGGAGAGAAGGGACGTTAGTGCTATGGGTCGGTAGGAGGTGGGTGACGAACATTCGCCCTTTTTAGGGACGGGCTGGACAAATGCAGTTTTCCACTTACTCGGAAAGAGCCCTGAAGAGTAGGACAGATGGAAAATCTTACGCAGTGGTTTTGCCAGCGTAGAAGAACACCTCTTCAGAAGAAGAGGGGGTATACCTTTCGGGCCAGCGGATTTGTGTATGTTTAGATCTTTAAGTACTCTTGCTACTGTACGAGTGCGAAAGTGGATTTGCCCCATAGAGAAATTTACCCTCTCAAGTACAGACGGGGATAAAGTGCTATCTGACAGCGTTGAGTTAGCTGCAAAGTGTGCAGTAAGCAGATTAGCTTTGTCCAAAGAGCTGACAGCTGGAATGTAATTGCAAATGAGCGTTGGGATCGAAGACGAGGCTGAATTCCTTATGTTTTTTACGAAAGACCAAAAGTTTCTGCTAACCTTGGGGCATTGTAGAACTTTTTGCTCAACTTTTGGTCAAAGGAGAATTAAACATGTGTTATTAATGCATTACAGTCATTACGGATCCGTTTGAACTTTTTCCGGGCTTCCTCAGAAGGGTTGGCTTTATAATCACTGAAACTCAACCCTCTCATCCTGATAGCCTCTTTGCAGCTCAAGTCGTACCACGCGTTAGCTTTAGGCTTGATGCTCTTCACTCTGTGAGGAATGAAGGACCGCATGCCCAGCGAAATAATGTTTGTGATAGCATCAGTAGCGGCATCCATGTCACTATCGAGGAAGCAACTTCCTAAAGAAGTTGTTAAGTTCGCTCCAGTTGGCTTTCTCGTAGAGCCATACTGTTCTTTTCGGAATTTGTTCCCTAACTGTGTGGGACGAGTACGAGAATTTGGCTGATTCGGCGCAGTGGTCGGACGAGCCTAGAGGCGACAATATATAAATTGAATATTTGTCCGGATGAAAGGTGAGAAACAGATCCAAGGTGTTGGCGGTATGATCGGCAATGTCAGGTATTCGTGTTGGCTCTTTCACAAGCTGGGTTAAATTATTTACCTCAGCGAAGATTTCAACATACCTTCCTTCGGGAGTTGTCTGGCCTGAATGTCGAAGCCAAGTAGAATTGTGTACATTGAAATCGCCCGCAATAGCGATTTTAGTGGGAGGATACAGGGATACAATTCTTGAGATGGAGTCGGACAGCGCATCAAACTCGTTATAAGCTGAGTTGCTGGCTTGGACTTCTATAAATAAAGCAGTAGTGGATTAAATGCTTATGGACAAGGAGTTTTAACCACAGAAAATTAAATTCCGGATTGGAACATTGGCCATATTGTGGTTGAATTTGGTAAGCAACATCAATACGCACATAAATGGCAGGTGGGTGAGAATACCGATTTATCGATTTGAACCTGCCTGCTATATCCAGGCAGGTTCAAATCGATAAATCGGTATTCTCACCCACCTGTGTTTCACTCAGCGCCAAGACAGCTGGTTTATGGCGAGAGAGGTGGAAGTAAACAGCAAAGAGATTAGTTCTCAGTCCGCGAATGTTGCTCACGTCAAAACGAAATTGTCTCCTCATGCCAGTGGTGGACATCTGAAAACCAACAACGGGAGTTGCGACCGAGAATGCCAAACAGTGTCTTGTGAAGGATTGGAAGAGGGGGGGAGCGGACCGCGTGCGCTCTACCGAAACACTTCACTGCATTACACTGCACTTTTTGTTAGATTTTCGCCTTTTTTTTTCGTTACACTCGCGGAGGTGTTGGGCGGACCGCGTTAATTGTTGTTTTTGTTTTTCGGCGTGAGGATTTAATTGATTTTTTTTTGGTTTTTTTTTTATTTTGAGTGCATGCAGCGACGACACGTCTGCATGCTTCGGAGGATGACACGGCACTCCACTCATCGGGCATGCTTTCCTTCGACCATATCTTACAGATGAGCTCTTGCATCCGCCCAACCAGGTCATCTCCAGCTGCGGACAGTCCGTCCGCTCCAGCAGCTTTGTTCGTTGCTATGTTCACCTCGTCTAAGTTGGGGGACGGAATTTTTGTCATTCATCGTCCAAATTGAGTGGAACATTCTGGACGCGGAATTGGGGCCGTTATCGCCGTTAAGGAGTCTGCAGAAATGATCCTTTCAAATTCTCAGCACAGACTGCAACTTTACCACAAGTTGTCCATTTTTATCCCGGCAGGCTTCGGTCCGAACCTTTTATCCTCCGGATAGCTGTTTTACCTTTGGTAAAAATTTCCTTCTTTTTCCTTCTGAGAAGCCAGTGCTCTTCCCTTCGTTAGATGCAGTCTTGCTTGGCTGCATGCGCTTACCTGCACTCGGGTTCAAACCATGGGTTCCTTCTGGGTGGTAACGTGAAACCCAGCACATCAGTGGCAGCTTCTTTGATAGCTTTTTGACAACTTTTCCAGTCTTCTTCTATGTTTAGTGCAGGCAGCGTCGAACTCTGAACGAGTTTCAGGGAGACTCGGCCCGGAAGGTTTCCAGCGATCGGATGCGATTGTAACTTCCCGACGTCAAACCCTTTTTTTCTATCTCGACTCCGTTGCTCTCTCGATATCCGGGTTCTTACCTTGGCTACAACAAGGTGGTAATCCGAATCGATTTTTGCACCTCGGAAGGTTCGGACATCGAGAATATTGGAGGAGTGTCTGACGTCGATCGCAATGTGATCAATCTGGTTGACGGTTGATTGGTCAGGAGATCGCCAGGTCCCTTTGTGAATGTCTAGGTGTGGCAACCACGTGCTGGCCACAGAGAGTTTCTGAGTCCAGCTCTGACAAAAGCTAAGAAAGCCTTTGCAGCGGCAAGTTGGTTTTTACAGAAGCCAACTTGACACCAGAGTAAAGGTGGTCTGCTACATGGCCCTCATACGGCCAATAATGGTGTACGGTTACCCAGTGTTGTTCAATCTGAGTGCTTCCTAAATGGAAAAGATGAGGGTGTTTGAGAGGAAATGTCTCCGGGCCTGCCTCCGGTTGTATCGAACACCTGAATCCGATTATAAAAAATTCTATCCCAAAGAGTTCTTGTACAACGAGGCAAACCTAATCAGGATAAATAATTTTATTATTAAGCTGACTCGAAGGCATATTGCACGAGCGATGGCTTCGACAAACTGTCTGATCTTTGGGGCTTACTATCCAAACCCTATGTACCACGAGAAGCAAAACGGCTTCATTCCGCCCAAAGCATTTCTCTATCTAGACTCCAAAAGGCTGATACAGATTACGGAAAGATGTCCTATCATTTTCCATGTCGTACGCAGAACAGTGGATAGGCGACTCCAATATGAAGCGGTTTGTAGCCACGAGGAACCTTGTAGCCAGCTTATAAAGTTTTTAAGAAAAAAAAAAATATATATATATATATACATATATATTAAAACTAAAAAAAAAAACCAAGGCATATTCAATATATATGTCATACATATACATAAATGTTATATACGCCATGGTGCACATGCCTGTATCTAACGGGCATAGTTAAGTAGTTGTTAGTAGTTGAAGTAGTTAGGTAGTTGTGATTATTTTTTTTTCATCTATTTGGTTTAAGTTTTTAGTTTAGTTATATTTTAGGATAGCTTTAGTTTATTTATATAAAAAAAACGCACTACCAAGTTTTTGTTTACTAATAGTTTTCTTATAACAAATTAACACATATCTGTAAAACAACAATTTCACGCTAATTGTATTCAAAGGCAATTTGAATTAGATAAGATTTAGATTAACTTAGAGCACCTGTAAGTTAGATGTTAAACCAGTCTCAGATTACGTTACCTAGTTTTAAGTATTTTCCTAGGATTTATTCACCAATTATATACAGTTAAATAAAAATGCACAAAAAATAAAACATCAGTGGCAGCTTCTTTGATGGCTTCTTGACAATGTTTCCAGTCTTCTTCTATGTTTAGTGCAGGCAGCGTTTTCAGGGAGACTCGGTCGGCAAAATTTCCAGCGATCAGTTGCGATTAGTAGTTATATTAGCAGAATACCCACACGACGATAATCTTGGGTTTTTTTTCGCATCCGCATCCTGCTTTCGATGTCAAACCTGCGCATTACAATTTTGACTGCTTTTTCCCTTGTTTTATGATATATCTTGCCTGGTTTACAATTCAGACATTGGACAGGGTGCAAAATACAGATTGAGAAGATCTACATCTACTGTAAGGATTGCTACAAGAAGGGGAAGAATGTTATTTGATAACGAAAATTAAAAAGTCTGTACATTGGCTGGTTTTGTAATTTAACAAAAGCTTCACCAAGGAATTTGAAATTGTCATTCTCTAGTTCTCAGCCAATGTTCAAACCTTGCATTAAATATCTGTTAAATCAAAACTGAACTAACTAAGAACTGAACAAATTGTCGTTAATTAAAGAATTTATTTTTCTTATTACTTCTTCTTCTTCTTCTTCGGATGGCGCTACAGTCCGGGGTGGACCTGGGCCTCAACCAACATGCCTCTCCAGCTAGCACGATCTCTTGCCAGCTGTCTCCAATTGCGCACTCCAAGTTGGTTGAGGTCCTTTTCCACTTGTGTGCACCATCTCAGTCTAGGACGTCCTCTGTTGCGTTGTCCCTGTGGTTCGGATTCGAAAACTCTTCGGGCCGGAGCAGTGCTGTCCATGCGCTCTACATGGCCTAGCCACCTTAAGCGTTGTATCCGTACACGCTTGACTAGGCTCATGCCGCCGTACAGCCCATACAGTTCGTGGTTGAATCTTCTCCTCCAGATGCCATCAACGCAAACAGGACCAAAAATCGCACGCAGAACTTTTCTCTCGAAGAGACCAATGGCTTCCTCATCCGCTTTTAGTAGCGTCCAGGTTTCTGCGCCGTAAAGCAGGACTGGGATGATCAAGGTGTTGTACAAAGTCACTTTGGTCGTTCGGGAGAGGGCTTTATCGCTCAATTGCCTCTTGAGTCCAAAGAAACAGCGATTGGCAAGAATGATTCTGCGCTTGATTTCGGTACTGATGTTGTTGTCCCTATTCACCGCGGAGCCGAGATAGACGAAGTCCTTCACTACCTCGAAGTGTCTGCTGCCCATAGTGACGCTCTGTCCGAGACGTCGATGTTCTGCGTCCTTCTTCGATGACAGCATATACTTCGTTTTGGTGAAGTCAACTAGCCTGAGTCCGTTTCCGGAGGTGTTGGCGTGCAGGCTGTGTCTTTCGATGACTTTAGCAAAGACTTCTTCTCTTCCCAGCTGAGCGTTGAAATCTCCTAGAACTATCTTGGTGTCGTAGCTGGGGTATCGATCATATGTCTATTCTAGGAGGTGATAGAAGTCCTCTTTACTGCTGTCATCTTTTTCCTCTGTCGGGGCGTGGGCGCATATGAGGCTTATATTCCCGAATTTAGCCTTGATGCGGATTGTTATGAGGCTTTCGCTTATGTATTGGAAGCTTAAGACTTTTTGCCTAAGTCTGCCTCGAACAACAAAACTGCATCCAAATAAGCGTTTCCCTCTCTCCCTGTAGCAGTGGCCGTGATATATGTCGCAGTTTCTCACTCTTCTCTTGCCCGGCCCATCCCACCGCATTTCCTGAATTGCGGTAATGTCTGCTTTATAGCAGTCCAGGGCCTCCGCAAGTTCATCGGCTGCACGTGGTCTGTTTAGGGACCTCACATTCCACGTGCATATCCGTAGAGCATTATCCTTTTTTCGTTTGCGTGGGTCGTCAACAGTGAATCCATCCATATCCGAGGCACTCGGTTGTTTCGTAACTGGTTATTTTTAATGTGGCCGGGCAGTTACCCCGACGCACACCCCCAACCTGGAGGACCAGGCCCTTTTTTATACCTCTTGGGCGGAGGTCGCACTTATAGGTTTAGCAGGTTGAGTTCGGGTGAACAACAACCAGTACCCGATGGCTACCAACGTGGAGGTAGAATAAGCACAATTGGTGTGTGGAAGACAGTTACAGCAGCTGGGCATCGCCAGGTTGATACCAATCAGTGCCTACCCTGTTCCCACATCACCCAGCCATCATTTTTCTTATTTATTTTTCTTATTACACAAAATGTAAATATGCAGATACATACTTGTAGAAATGGGAGGCTACACCAACTATGAATTCGTTTACAGCACAAAAGTTTGGTCAAGCCCAGTTCTCCTTTTACTGTGCCGACTTTTAAGTCATCTGTTCACGATCACATAACCATTTGCGTAATTTGTTATCATTTGCATGACATAGGTGTATGACTAACTTTCAGCTTGTCAACACGGCTAATAATTGTGAAAATAAATGGCTTTAAGGGACTGCTAATGCCCCCACAACCCATGACAGTGCATGCAAATATCAACAAAACCAACAACACCTGCACTCGGCCCTTTCGTGTCGCATTGCCACTTGACTTAGCGCGATGCCGCAAAGCCACGCAATACCGCATGTCTGCTTGTTCAGCCGCCGCCACGACATTCATTGCATAATCCAATTATGATTGCAGCGAAAGTGAACAATAAGTCGCTTGAATTATAGCCGTCACAATGCGTCCATTGATTGCCAACGTTTTGCGATGGCGATGCCCTCCGGCAATCGACTTCGACTATGAAGCGCACACAATTGTGCTAAATTATCAAATAAAGCTCGCGCGCAAAGCGAACCCAATTATGCGGCCCACTGAACAGAAGACCCTCGGCTCCCGGAAGAACTTGAAGTCGATGGAGTTTCCCCTCCTTGATGACATACTTGAATTCTGCGCAAATCAGCGTACTCCCCCACAGCAGTTGGAAGAGTTTGTTAGTAACATTGAGTAATGGGCTTAAGTGCCCTCGATTGTTGCACAGCGTAATCACAGTCTATCGTTGGCGACAGAGGGTCTCGCTGTGCGAGATCACGGCCGAATAACACATTTTTCCTGTCGTCTGAACGGAATGAGTACCCGATAGGAAAAAGAGAAGTGAAAGTGATTTCCATTCTTCCTTTTGCATAGACACATACTTAATGACAATTGTGCAATAATTCATCTTGAAGTGCTGACAGTTATGCCTACGTTTAAGGGTGTGGTCGCAAATATGATGAACTACCGCACGTGGGTGTGCTCAGGGCTGTGACAATGAGATTCGTTGCCTTCCTTAAACGGATCTGGCAATTTCCCCGGGGCTCCTATGGGCAATGCGCAAGAATAATTGAAAGTGAATTGCGCAGGTCGTTTTGCGGTGGATTCACTAGTTAGCATTCATTTTGAGTCCCACTGTATAAAGGCTTGCCATATGACTCCCAATACAAAAAAGTTGGATACCAAACTTTTTTTTTGTTAATGTCCAGCAGTTTTGTCGCTTGGGGAAGTCCAGATTATTAGTGATGCCTGTAAATCCATTATTCATTCTTAACAAACGTTTATTAATCAGCCGCATTATTTTCACTGTCCGTTCACGAACTGAAGAGTGTGCTGGGCTCTCCCAAGTTGAAGTCTATGTCATTCAGGTAGGAGGGCACACGTTCTTCGTTCTCTTTGGTTATACTCTTATTATCTGATTCAAGAAAGCTTTTTCTCTTTTTCTTTGTTTTCTCATTTCGAAGAGATTTTTCGGAACGCAAAGACAACACCGGACGACTGCCCCGTCTTATGCAGGCAGACGGTATCAGTTATGTGAAGTATAATTCACACCTCTTGGGTAAGAATTATCAAACCGATGAAAGTTCGGATTTTATAAACTCATAATAGGAGTACAGCTATGGAATCATTTTGATTAATCACGACTGACAAACAGCAGAGCAAATAGTGAATGAATTTGTCATGACATGTTAAGCAATAATACAAATTAGTTGGGAACTTTGGTGAATTTGCATCCGAGACGAATTTCGCAAAAGTCGACAATGCTTTGGACTGGTTTTCAAAGTAAGGGCTGACTCATGGGATGAGTTTGCGGGTTGTTTTGGATATTTCGGAAGTCACATAGAAAGTAGGTCAGTTTGTTGCCAGTTATTGAATTGAAAAGACCTTGAGATGAAGGTAAAAGTGAGATTCAGTTTTCGCGTCTGAATAACTGCTGTTTTGTTTCGGAATTTGTGCGATTATATCGGTCGTGGATATGTGTATACAACTTCGAATAATGTTTAGCGAAAGTGGTCAAGGGATGGGTCATTTCTTTTTTAAGAAATTGAAATTTTTAGAGCACTGAGATGAAATGGATTACTCGTTGTATCTTTACGAGGAGTTCTGTTCACTGATAACATGCGGCTGTAAATTTTAAAATAGTTGAGAATATTATTTTTCTTCTACTTTATACGCACAGTTTGGGGTGGATCTGGGTCTCAACCAACATGCCTCTCGAGCCAGCATTATCTCTGGCCAACTACCTCGATTACTTAATTGCCTCTTGAGCCCAAAGAAACAATGATTGGCAAGAGTCATTCTGCGTTTGATTTCAATACTGATGCTGTTGTCCCTATTTACCGCGGAGCCGAGGTAGACGAAGTCCTTGACTACCTCGAAGTTTCTGCTACCTAGTGTGACGCTCTGTCCGAGACGTTGATGTTGTGTGTCCTTTCTTAATGACAGCATGTATTTTGTTTTGCCCTCATTTACCGTCAGACCCATTTTAGCCGCTTCCACTTCGATGCCACGTCAGTATCATCAGCTTAAGCTGGCAATTAAACTGACTTCTGGAAGATCGTGCCTCTGGTGTTGACTTGTGAGTTTCGCACGATCTGCGATGATGTTTAAGAAGTCACCTGACAGTGCGTCGCCTTGTCTAAAACCTTTTTTGACATTGAAGGTCCCGGTGAGTTAGTTACCGACCTTGACGTAGCAACGAGAGTTCTCCATCGTCATCCTAAAAACTAGAAATGGCACTGTATAGCTCGTCTCTATGTACACTGTTATATGCGGTCTTAAAATCGCCGAATAGGTGGTGAGTGTCGTTTTGCACTTCTTGAGTCTTTTCCAGAATCTGCCGTAATGTGAAGATCTGGTGTATCATGGACTTTCCTGGTCTGAAACCACACTGATAGGGACCTATCAGGTCATGGTCAAACGGCTTCAGACGCTCACACAATACGGCAGAGAGGATCTTGATCTTGCTGAGGACACTAATCCCTCGGTCGTTGGTGCAGTCAAAGAGGTCTCCTTTCTTGTGAACCGTGCAAAAGACGGTGAGTTTCCGCTCATCGGTCATGCTTTCCTTCGACCATATCTTACAGATGAGCTGGTGCATGCGCCCAACCAGGTCAGTTATAGCTGCTTTAAATAGTTCTGAGGACAGTTCGTCCATTCCAGCAGCTTTGTTCGACTTCAGCTTAGATATTGCTATCTTCACCTCGTCTAAGTCGGGGGACGGAATTTTTGCCATTCATCGTCCAAATTGAGTGGAACATTCTGCCTAACAGCGGAATTGGGGCCATCATCGCCGTTAAGGAGTCTGCAGCAATGATCCTTTCAAATTCTCAGCATAGACTGCGACTCTACCACAAGTTGTCCATCTTTATCCCGCCAGGCTTCGGTCCGAACCTTGTATCCTCCGGATAGTTGTTTTACCTTTCGGTAAAACTTTCGGACTTCATTCCTGCCAAAGCACCTTTCCATTTCCTCGACCGCGCGCTTCTCATACTCCTTCTTCTTCCTTCTGAGAAGCCGTTGCTCTTCCCTTCTTCTCTGTTCGTAGTGCTCACGAATAGCCCTCGTTGTTCGATGCAGCGTCGCCTTATAGGCGTCTTGTTTAGCTGCATATGCTTGCCTGCACTCGGGTTCAAGCCATGGGTTCCTTCTGGGTGGTAATGTGAAACCCAGCATATCAGTGTCAGCTACTTTGATGGCTTCTTGACAACGTTTCCAGTCTTCTTCTTTGTTTAGTGCAGGCAGCGTCGAACTCTGAGCGAGTTTCAGGGAGACTCGGTCTGGAAGGTTCCCATCGATCGGATGCGATTGTAGATTTCCGACGTCAAACCGTTTTGGTCTATCTCGACTCCGTTGCCCTCTCGATATCCGGGTTCTTACTTTGGCTACAACAAGGTGATGATCAGAGTCGATGTTTGCACCTCGGAAGTTTCGGACATCGAGAATACTGGAGGAGTGTCTGACGTCGTGATCAATGTGATCAATCTGGTTGATGGTTGATTGGTCAGGAGATCGCCATGTCCCTTTGTGAATGTCTAGGTGTGGGAACAACGTGCTAGCCACAGAGAGGTTCCGCCCCGAGGCGAAGTCCAATAGCCTGAGTCCGTATCCGGATGTGTTGTCATGCAGGCTGTGTTTACCGATGACTCCAGCAAAGATGTCTCCTTTCCCAGCTGAGTGCTGAAATCTTCTAGAACGATCCAAGTGTCGTAGCTGGGACATCGATCATATGTTCTTTCCAGGAGATTATAGAAGTCATCCTTGGTTTTGTCATCCTTCTCCTCCGTCGGGGCGTGAGTGCAAATTAGGCTGATGTTCCCGAATTTAGCCTTGATGCGGAGTGTCATGAGGTGTTCGCTCAAGACTTTTTGCCTCGAACAACAAATCCGCATCCGAATAAGCGCTGCCTTCTCTCACTGTAGCAATCGCAATAGTAGACGTCGCAGTTGTTCTTCGTTTTCTTGTCGGGCCCATCCCATCGCACTTCCGGGATAGCGGTAATGTGTGCCTTGTGGCAGTCAAGGGCCTCCGCAAGTTGTTCGGCCGCACGTGGCTTGTTAAGGGATCTCACATTCCACGTGCAAAACCAAAAATCCTTGTCCTTTAAAAGTTTGCTGGGGTCGTCAATAGTTGATCCTTCATTATCCGAGGCATGATGTTGTCTCTGAACTAACAATTTTTACCCACAGACTGGTAGGCCAGGCCCATTATTTAAACCCTCGGGTAGAAGGGTTCGCTGCATACATTGGTTCACCATACAACGGGTGTTGTGATGGCTATCCAGGGGGCGCCGCGTGGAGGCTGTATGTCAACTTGACCTGTGCACTAACGAGGATAGTGTTGGCAGCTCGCCTTGTTGAGCATAATCAACAGCGTTACCTCGCGTGAACAGGCCCTTTTCAGATGATGAATTTAAATATGGCAAGGACATTTACAAATTAGGTTTTTTTCTTAATAAAATACTTCAAAAAGGATTCTTAAATGTTAAATCTAATTTCATTTTCAAATCTTTATAAAATGTAATTCAGAGTACTAAACGATTAACCTTCTTCACATTACATATAGGATAAGATTCAGAAAAAGGAGTGGAAGGAAACAGTAAATTAGTTCGTCTCAAAGCCTCGGGTTCTCTCAGTCTCCTAATATTAATAATAATTGGGTGACGCTATAGACCATAGGGGGACCAGGGCGTAGCTTGCTCATCAACCTAATCGTGTTGTGCGCGCTACTGTTCTCTCACGAGTAGAAGGGACCTACAGGTTTTTGCCGACTTCGAACGGCGAAGTTTGAGAAGCTTTCATAGACAGTTATTACTCTTTGAGTTTTGCCAGCAGCTCGAAGGAGGTGGTGCCGTGAAAAATTTGAGGCGTTCAGCTGGGAATCGAACATGGTCCTTCGGCATGTAAATGTGGCACTCAACCCACTACGCCACGGCGCTCACAACACGAGCGCGCACAACAGTAGTAGTTAATGAGCAAGATAGGTACTGATCCCCTGTGGTTTGTCGCGCAATAAAATTATTATGAAGAGCTTAAGGTCGTGAAGGGGCAAGGACTTACGAGGCAAGTATAAAATTGGCTGCAGAGTATATAATAAATGTGTGTCTTTCAACGAGCTGATAGTTCGTTAAATAGCTGTAATTTTGATTTCCGTTTCTATAACTAAAACGTTTTTATATATTATATATTATATAGACACTTTAATTTTGCGTTAACTCAAACCAAAACAACAATTTTTGAATTTGGTTAGAAGACCTTTAGATCCACTCTATTCATCACAACTTTTACCTATTCTGGCAACTGTCGTCTTTGGTTACATTCCTTTGATCGCATCGTGCTACCGGAGTTCAGTTAAGCCGCACTTCGGAAAGCAAATAGGTAAAACAAATTGTGACGGTCTTGCGCTTGCAGATGTAACGAGGCGCTTCACGGAAATAACATCTAAATTAGTCGTCGCCAACGCATACGCACACATTAATATTTACGTATACCCACACACTCGGTGAACGCCATCGCGTATCGTTCGTCTTCTATCTATATCTGTGGTGCGAATCAATACTTTATGACGCAACACACCAGCCAAGCAGGAATCTTATGCCATTTGCACAAGGCTACATGCCACGCCAACAACCTTGGCATCCATACTAAGCAACCGCATCTAAGGAGCCCGCTGTTCCGCGTGATTATCGCCTAACAACTCCATAGACACCAATAATAGCAGATAACTACCCCGAGTGCGCACCGGAGCGCGAGTGCTCCGCCATCCACCTAGACAGCTCCTAAAACAAATAATCATAAGGAATCATTCGCGGCGGAGATATCTGAATCGTTTTCAATAATCGTCCGCTCAGTCAGATACCAGGTGGTTGGCATGGGATGGAGTATGGCGTACGTTACTGTGGGACAGGGGGCGACTGCAATTGAAATTATCCATGCGTCGGGTTGGGTGTTATTTACACTCCACCACCGTCGATAAACGCCGGCAGTCGCTGTCTGCCTTGGCTTCATTAGACGAGGGCAAACGACATCAGTCAAGGCGGGCAGGATGAAGATGTTAAGCCCTTCTCGAGTTACTGCGCTTTATGGTTTATACACAATAAATGATCATATCAAAATGCAATTTATAAACAATTTGCTCTGGGAAATGCTGACAATTAAGAGAATTCACATTAAAGGGTATGATGCTGAGAGATTATGAATGACTGCAATTGTATCAAGGATTCTCAGCACGCAAAAAAAATTGCGCGGTGTTTTCCCCCACTGTGATGCTTCATGGAATGGAGGTAGTGCATCGTCTCTTTGTGGGATCTAAGGCAAATAACAATATTACTTTAACTTAAAATATGTATTAATTTTGTAAAAGGACGAGTTTAGGTAAATTATAAATTTACAAAGTAAACATCAACAATCAATAAGGAAAATTGTAGTAATAGAAAGTAACTCTTCCTAGTAATATTGTAATATGCAACAATTAATAAACGCCCTTCACTTCTCTACAAAAATTTTCAAAAGGGTGAGCTGACATGTTGATTTCTTCTATGAAAAGTGAAGGTATTAGAATGGGCACTTCATTCCCCTTTGATCCTTTTGTTATAATTGCGATTTATTCGTCTTTTCATCAATGTAAATAAATGTAATTTTAAACGGATATCAGAATTGGCAGTTCCCATCTATTCGTCGATCTTACCGCCGCATATGATAGTGTACATAGAAACGAGATATACGGTGGCACGTGTAGTTTTGGCATTCCTACCAATCTTACCAGACTATATAGGATGCTGATGGAGAGCTTTCGCTGCTCTGTCAAGGTCGAAAATGAACTCAACAAGCCCTTCAATGTCCAAAAGGGCTTAGACAAGCCGACGCCCTGTCATGTCTTCTTTAACATCATTCTTGAGAAAGAGGTGGGTAACTTTCAAGTCAATAACAAAGGCGCGATCTTCCAAAAGTCAGCTTAACTACTAACTTACGCCGATGACATTGACGTGATTGGGCGAACACAGATCCGCCAATGCGGCTTTTGTTGACATTGAAGCAGAAGAAAACTTGAACATCACTAAAAGCGGATGAGAAAGCCCTTAGTCTTTTCGACACAAAAGTTCTATCTGCGTGCATTGGTCCTCATTGCGTTGATGGCATTTGAATCAGAAGGTTAAACGATAAACGTTGTATGCTTTATGGCAGCATGCACCTGGACAGGCGTCTTCGGAAATAACGCATAAGAAGTGCCAAACTATTCGCTTTAGAACCCCGCTTTCCAGTGCCTCAAGGAATAGGAAAAAACTTGTGCAGGTTCGGCATATTTGATCCACGGGGCCAGCCATTAGTTGTTAGATGCCTTGGCCTTTGATTAGAGCAGTATTTATACTGCGGTAAACATGCAGGTAGCGCCTTGATAAAAGCTAAGAAAGCCTTTGCTGTGGCATGTTGGTTGTACAGCAGCCACCTTGATTCCGGAGTAAAGATGATACGCTACATGGCTCTCATACGGCCAATAATGGTGCACGGTTGTCCAGTGTGGTTCAATCTAAGTCCTTCCCAGATAAAAAGATTGAGGGTGTTAAAAAAGCAATGTCTTAGGGCCTGCATTCGCTTGTAGGATGCAGCAATTCGATTTCAAGAAATTCTATTCCAACAAGGTCTTGTATAGACTTTGCAGACTCGAAGGCACTTGCAGACTCGAAGGCACATAGTACAAGCGGTGACTTCATCCAACAGTCTGATCTTTGGAGCTTATTACCCCCAACATTTTGTACTATGAAAACGTGCGTCTAAACGGCTTTATACCCACTGAAATATTTCTCCATTTAAACTCCAAAGAGATAGAGAATACAAAAAGATGTCCTAAGATCTTCGTCGTCGTACGCCGAACTTTAACAGACGATTACAAAACTAACCGGAGCAGGAATTTCTTCCATGTATAGGACGATCCCTACCCGTGATAGGACACAGTCCGCCAGAGAACATCACTTCTACTGGTGCATGCATCAAAATTAGCTCCAGGTACCATTCTAAACTCAATTTAATTGAAAATTGACCTTGTGCCAACTTACATAGTATTTAAGGTACTGTGTAAGGGAACAAAATCATTAAAATAAAATTAAAAGTAAAAAAATATATAAAAATAAAAAATAATAAAAATTTAAGCAAAAATAAATAAATAAAGAAATTAAACACATATAGGTTCTTAAAAAAGGCGCATCATGGATTGTAAGCCACATTATTAATATATGTTAAATTATTGAACATATTTATGTCAAAAGACAATTCTCAAACTGCATATAGATTCCCTTTGATCACCTTTTAAGGGTCAGTGAGTTAGATTGAAGAACTATTGTTAAGATAAAGTAAGCTAGTTTTAAGTGTTTTCCTAGAAATAAGACATTATTATTATGATTTTAATAAAACTACGCTTAAAATGTCTATGCCATGTAGATCCATGGACACCATTGCTGCGGTTCCAAAAGATTCAAATCCAATCTATGGGGACAACGCAACAAAGCACAACTTAGGTTGAGATGGCTCACACAAGAGAAGGATCTCAACCAACCCGGAGTGCGCAACTGGACCAGAAATCGTGCTGACTGGAGAGACATATTGCTTGAGACCCAGGTCCACCCCGAACTGTCGCACCACACAAATATAATATATTGCCTAACTAAACTGATTCAAAATGAGCAGATTTCATTGAAAGAGGGAAATAATTCAAGACTAGGTTCTAACATAAAAATTATCATAAAAAAATACGTGCAAAAAGACGTGCAAAAGACTTGTTCTATCAGACCAAGCGAAATGTGGATAATTTTAGTAAGCCCTAGTTATGCTGTCTCTAAGGTCTAAGGTGTTTTCTCCGTATTTATTTTTACAACTTCAATTCTCATGACCGAAAACAATGTTTATGTTTCCTTTTCCTCACACGAATCCACAGAATTAGAAACTCCTCACCATTGACAGCTCAAACAATTTAAACGCGTGCGCGCACATGCGCCTATGACTTCGTGCAGCAGAGCATCATAAAATAAATCGTTGTCTCGCAGCACACTCACATCTAAATCATTTCATAATTCACCACTAATTTCGCTGAAATTTACGGCCCAAGCCACGTCCGAAGTGCCTCCCTCGGCTAATTACCATTCATCCCCCTCTCTTTTAGTCGCTAGAAACGCCACCAGACGGGTGATATGTTAGAAAGAGAGAAAGACGAGTAAAACAGTGCCAGAGAGCTTGGTGCACGCACCTCCAACCAAACTCCAACCGTATTTTCTGACATCAAAAATCGAAAGTCTACACTCCCAAACGCGCTTCTACCGTCCCGGAGGCAATTGAAGGGCACGTGCATGCATGCATTTGAAATGCAGCACGTCACCTGCCCCATACGTCATAATGCGCGCAGTAAACGCTAACGCTTCTCCATCACGGAACGTGTTGTGGGCCAACAAGCGCCACTTGTATAGATGAATGAATAGAGGATGTTTTCGCTTTTAGTTTCAGGGTAAAGGTTGCCCTAGCACTTGAGGGTCTTTGAATGAGCCCACTAGAGTACGTGCTGTGAATGATTGCACAGTATTCTCTGACGGCGGTCTCTGAAGTGCGGTATCAAGAACCTTCATGCGACGCCAGCACTTGACACAATTGGTTAGTTTCTGAGTCCTTGAGTAAGTGGTAGAAGTTTCAGTATTGATGAAGTAAAGGACTGTAGGTGTTGGATAAGGGCCAGTGAAGTGATTCGCGCCTACATGGCAGAATTTTTATTGAAAGTTGTGTTATTGATCTTATTGTGGGTTGTTAACTACAATATTTCTGCAGGAAATGGTGATTTTGCGAATTATTCCTTAAACGAAATTCACTTCGTGGGGTAAGTGCATCAGTGTATGGAGCACATTTTCCTCTTCTAAATGTGTTTTCTAATTTTTTTTATAATTATTCGAATGATAATTCAATAACTTATTACTTACAAAGAAGTTTGATGTTTTTGTTTGGAAAATTCTTTTTACTTTAGATCCTATAAAAAATAAAACAAAAGATTTGAGAGTTGTAATGCTGTGATTTCAATTTGTTATATTCGGCAACTGTAGACCATATCACCTTGAATTTGTCCTGTATGTTCTATTGATCCACAGGACGGTCTACTGTATTAAGCGACAGCCTGATATCATACCTATGTTTGTACATTAGTCGAACACATTTGTTGCATAGCAACATCAGTCAAAGGAAATTCATCCACTTAAGTGTTTTAAGCTAAAGATTGGTATATTAAGGACTTAGATTTATTTAATTAGAAGCGACTGTTCTCAAGGAGATATACATTTCATATCTTCTCCATCTGGGTACAATTCTTGTTATCCGAATGGCAAACTTCTCGATCATCAAGCTCTAGGTCTAAAAAATTTGTTTATTTTTTCGACTACTGACAAAGAAAGTGTTAGTCATCTCTTCTATTTCTCTGTACCCCAGCTACAATTTTTTCACGATTTAGGTGAGTTGGACAATATAAGCACCAAAATTTAACCGGTTTTAAAGAACAGGAACTACTCCATCATCATAGTAGTCCTTAATTGCTTAAGCGGAATTGCAAGTGATATCCTGTGGGTAATCCTATTAGCAAGTAGTGTTCTTTGATTTGGAGATCACTTGTCTAATACAAAAATCTAAAGATGAGTTAATAAACCAAGGAAACCATTGAAAATCGTTTCCGTTAAAATGATGTTTCACCGTGCTCTGAATCAAAACTGGGGTTGGGTTAGGTACGGAACAACTGACCGCCATTTCCTTTGTGGGTCACCTGCGAGTTGTGAATAAAAAACCCACCTTATTCTTTGTTATTTGAATTGTTCACGAAAAACTGAATTACTCACTCTGTGCGATTTATCATAAAAATGCGGCCCTTGCAACTTTTCCTTTAGAAAGTTATATCGATGACGTAAAACCGGAGACTTTCAGACAATCATTGTGGCGAGATGTTAATGACTCATACAAACACTGTGCTGTGACTCAAGAGTGAGCTTCAAAGACATAAGACTGTGCCGAGAGGAATGTCAACACAAAACAAGGTAGCTACTATTGCAATGCACACAAAGAGGTCGAGCAGGTTGATGAACAGTACGTTGAGTCTAAGAGGATAATGCAAGGAAAAATGCAAATTTCTTTGTGAAATATGCACCTGTGATTGCATTCAACGAAGAAGTGTAATAAAATTTAATTAAACGTCTACATGTATCAATAGTTTTTTGGGTACAGTTCCTTACATATTTCTTTGTTGTTTATTTATTTAAAAGTGGGTTTCATTCATCTCTAACACACTGCTCTCAGAGCATGTGCAAATATGTATTGAATGTTTATTAATCCATTATAAAGAATTATGCCATTGGCAGCCATTTTTAAAACGTTTGGTTCATCAATTGGAAGTGGTAACGTGTAGTAAAAAATGAAGTATGCAGCAAGCTTCAAATTTATTTTACCAAGATACAAATACAGTCGATTCAAATCTATGCCCTTAGCCCTGTCAAAACACGTCATGTAGCCATGAAATGCATCATAGCCCTATTTGTAATCAGATATAAAACATGGCACTACTCCAATTAACACAGCCCTCAGTAGAAGTCGCTCTTTTGTTTGCTCCTGATATGAATTTGTATGCATGAGAACAAATATTAAATTTTAAAAACAAAATTGGCATCCATATAAGTTTCCTTTATTCAAACCAGGAAAACAACCCGAGAAAAGTCCAAAGCAAGATTATCCGTCGGAAAAAATATGTGTGGTCAATTAAAGTTTAGGAAAAGATCAGTCTTTAGCTTTAAGCTGAAGATGACTCCCGACCGTCTAAATGTATAGCAATAATGTTATTAATCTATTATCTGTCCTAATTATGATGCTCAATTTACTACCATATGCTTCTGAATATTTTTGCAAAACATTCGTTAGTCGTTTTACAGTGAAAAATATGCACTTGATCGAAAATACGTTTATTCGAGTGAATAGAAAAAAACAAAAGAAAAAAAGAATAGAAAATGTGGCCGCCGAAGCGTAGTGGGAAAAATGTGTCATTCACATACAAAAGGTCGATTCCCGCGCTGAACACTTTTCATTTTTTCACGGCACTACGTCTTTCGAGCTGCTGACAACACTCAAATAGTATTAAATAAGTATATAAAAGCTTCTCAAACTTCGCTGTTTGGAGTGTGCAAAAAACTGTAGGTCCTTTCCACTAGTAAGAAAAAAGTGGCGCGTACAACACATGTAGTTCAGTTCTTCTCACGAACAAAATAATCATACTACACCGTTGAAACTTTAAATACATGTTGGAGTCTTCGTATATACTGCTTACGGGTGTACAATATTTGTACACCTTTTATGTATAGTATTCTTGTTTTATGTTTCTTTTGGTATGTGTATTTTACGCTTTTTTATTTTTACATTTTTTGCATTCTTGTATTTTTCAAATTAGTTGGCTCTATAGAATCAACTACCTCGCCCTTGTGCTTCTAAAGGTAGAGAAGCTGTTCAATGTCAGAATCAAGTGGTGTGAGTTCATAACTTCTAATTAATTAAGGTATCCTTAAAGTGGCAGATAAATTTCACAGTTACGCAAGCCATCCTAATCTATATAGAACCAAAACCAAAAAGTCGTTATACGGGATTATATTACACGTCTTTGCACCCATTAGCCCACGTCCACCCAAGCATTCACCGCCAAAGCAGTTCATCTCGAAAGCAATCACGCAAGATCGGAATAAAATTTTGAATGAAAGCAAAATAAACTGTAATCGCGCCTCAAACCAACCGAAAAACGAACAGTATGAGCTTGAGTGGCCGTCTTTGTATACCGTTCACCAACAAGCAGTCTGAGACAAAATGCTCTTCTGAAGAGAATACCTAATTTTTCGGCCATCGGAATTAATCTGAATCTCGAGGAGATTCCTCTTATTAAACCAAATCCATGTCCAATTAATCCCCAAGTTGCGTGCAGACTTTCCGCTTAAGCGACCAACTTGGTCAATGACTATAGCGTCCATCATATTTGGATCCGAATTCATGCAATCTGCGCCGCTGACAGACAGCCAAGGCTTCTAAATTGAACTATTTTCGGATTCGATTGCTACCGCCGCTGATGTGGCTATCCCGTTCATGCATCCTTAATTGATTCATCCAGACAACGCAGATGGGAAGGGAAGAATAAATTACAACCAATCTGGGATTAGAGGGGACTCGCACACATGTGTGCGGGCTCCGCGCTGACCACTTGCTATGAAATTATTCCGACCAAGTGAACTTGCGACCCCAATGCGCATAAAGTTTTACGCGTTGCAGCGCTGTGCATCCCACATGTACTCAAATGTAAAAGGGGTTCTTGCGGAGCATTCAAGGCAAATGCATAAATTTTCATAGCAATAACGGTAAGTGGTTTTAGACTTTGATCCAGGGGGAGGAGTAATGAATTTCTGAACCTTGGAGGGCAAAGTGATGCCGTCTTGCATTCATTGTTGAGTTAAGAATGCGTTGGCAGAGTGTGGTTGCGTCTCAAAAACGTTATACGCAAATCGAAGTGGTTGGTTTGTAGTTGGGTTATAGCACCTGACACCTAAGGCTGCGAGGGCTGGTAGGTTGCGTGAAAGGTGAACGCATTTATAGTAGATGTTCTGCCGTTGCTATTGTAAACAAGTCAATTTAAGTTATAAAATAAGAAGTGAAGTAATAAATTTGGGGTGAACTTGGACAACAGAAGAAATTACTTGCGTTACGCTATGATTATGCAGTCTTCCAGAATACTTTAACATCAAAGTTCGATTTTAACCCTTAACATGCTTCTCAAACTTCGCCGTTCGGAGTCGGTAACTTCTACTCGTGAGAGAACAGAAGAACGCACAAACCGAGTAATTGGTGAGCAGGCTAGGACCTGGCCCCTTGTGGCAGTGTTGGGCAAATTTTAGTCCAATAATGACTAATGACTAATTTATTCATTATTCATGAAAATAATGATTGACCAATAAATTATTCATTATTCTTGAAAATAATGATTGACCAATAAATTACTCATTATTCGTGAGTTAATCAAATAATTTAATCATTAGTCATTAGTCACAAAATAAGAGCATTTATACCAGCTTTATCAATGTTCATAAAAAATAAATAAGACAAAGTGTTGAGTTACAAATGATAACGAACTTTAAAATATTACTGTCCACATAGTTTTTGCAATTGAAGTTTGGCCGCGTAAATATATACAGCACTGTGTAAAATAATAGCACCATAACCAACTATGTCTATATTTTGCTATTTACTTTTTCCTTTGGTCAGGCAAAAAATCTATATAATCTACCATATATGCGTAAATTCCGACATGCTCGCGATTAGTGGTTATTCATGATACAGAGTTAGTCATGACTACACATTAATCATAAATAACCGTCAATCAAATGTGTGAATAACGAAAATGCGGGAATAAACGTTAGTCATGAGTAAATCCGGCAAATAAATTATTCATGACTAACGCTTAGTTACGTTTCTTTAGTCATTAGTCATTTATGCCCAACTCTGCCTTGTGGACTGTCACGCCATCCAATTATTATTATGCGAGGACTTCGTCTAGTTTTTAAATTTTCAGACAAACTTACAACTTAAACCACATAATCTTTTTGCCAATGCCAAATTAACTCGATCTTTACAATTCCTGTGATTACTGTGTTTGAAATTTCTCGTAAAATGAATTGGCTTTGTTTTTTCAGCCGTGGCGTACAAAAGGTCTACGATCACTTCGAAATTTAATAAATTAACCCTGGCGCATCAGTTGTTGCTCTAAATCAAACTTTGCTTTAATTTCTTCCACGAGATTTCTTCTATTCGAGACATATTAACGATATGCAAAAGTGTATAGTATTTGATCAACTGAACAATTTCTGCTCATAGGACAGCCTATGACGTTTTCAGAGACATATGACTGTGCAAAACAAACAATTGACCCTTTTGTCAGCTACCAAGTAATTTTTTGGTTTGGTTGTGTAAACTTAGTTTGATAAACTTTGTTTTGTTCGATGTACGAATCACACACGACGTCTATTCTGATGAATGTCACGTCGAATGGATACATTCATTAAAAAAAACTACCGTACTTTAAGTGATAATAATCCTCAAATATACTTTGAATCACCGTTACATCCATAAGAACTGCTTGGTAGGTGGTAAATTGGGCCGATCTGCCTTAAAATACAATGCTGGCTAGAACGTTTCAGATAATGGTGATCGATATAAAGCAATGACCATTTGTGTGAATAAGAGTGAGAGAGAGAGACAGAGAGAGAGAGAGAGAGATAGAGAGAGAAAGAGAGAGAGAAAGAGAGAGAGAAAGGGAGAGCGAAAGAGAGAGAAAGGGAAAGAGAGAGAAAGGGAAAGAGAGAGAAAGGGAAAGAGAGAGAAAGGGAAAGAGAGAGAAAGGGAAAGAGAGAGAGAATGAGAAACGAAATGTAAAGAAAACGCAGTTCTCTTAGTATTTCCGGAATGGAGCACCATATAATCTCAAGGATTTCGGGTTCCTGTGTATAGCTATCCTTTTTATTTTTTATTTTTTTGAAGATTGGGATAGACTGCACTGGAGCGCTCAGACTCAAATACTGGTCCATTGTACTACCAGGTAGTAACCTTCATTTAATGTAATTTCTTGCTTTTCCGAGGAAAAACCAAGATGCGCTTCTATGATATAAAATTTAGGTTTTCTGTATCTGAGACACAAGGCGTTAATTAATAAAATGGGCTACAGCTGTTGCAGTATAGAGTTGGTTCAGTTTGATTCATCCCATCTTCAGCATATTAATCGAATTTTATAGAAATCGTCCTTCGTTCTTTTCATCCTGTGAAGGTTCTACAAAATCTCTTACTTCAGGAGCCGTCAAATCAGATTGTTTTAATCCCGAAAACTTGTCAAACTTAATGTTAGAAAGCAATCAATCGCTCAAATCGGTACATCTAGTCAAAATGATGAAGTTTACTCACATCAAAATAATTACTGGACGGTAATCAAAACTGTGTATGTTCTTAATTTGCCTTCCAAGTAAAGCTCAGAAACAAATTGGCTAATATCTTAAAAGTTCGCAAATCAAAAAAAGTTGTATTCATCCTTGTCGTAATTAAGAAATATTAAGTTAGATTTAAACGAACGTTGCGTCTTCTGGCGTATGAGCGTCGCATTCTACCCACTACCCCACGGCGGCCACTCTACCCACTACGATACATACTATCGATACATTCTACGGAAAAATCGATCGAGTATCGATACTGTAGATGGTTTTTGTGGATCGTTTCCTAGCATACTAGTATGCATTCGTATGCATTTTTTCGCCTATTCAAGTAATTTGCTCAACAGAGATTGCGGAATATGCTCATAATGTCTTATGTTGCAACTACATGCGCAAATTTTGTAGAAGCAAATTTTACAGCTAAATTTAGAAACGGAAAATATGCTTTGAAAAATTACTCAGAAATATAGCATTTTAAAAAGAGATCTGAAATTGTAAATATATTTTAGATTCAAATAAAATGCAGATAAGCCTGAATAGTTTTGAAAGTATCCATCTAAAGAAACGTCGGTTCAATGGAAAGAAAAATCAATCCCTGGAGTTAAACCTATCAAAAAAATACTTACCTTTATGTTATGTTCAAATGCAAACTGCACATACTAGTTAACACTATAAGTCACAGAAAAAGCAGAGTTTCCAGGAGTATTAAGAAATGGAAATTTACATGGATGCCGCATGCTTTGTTTGATGAATTGAGTAAAGTTTTAACCATATTTAAGGATGCAAACATTTCTCTAATCACCAAAGGCTTTGTTTGTTAAATAATGCTCCCTATCTACATATGGGGCATTGCTAAGGGTATTGACCACAACACGAACAAATTGACTATACTTTTCTTAATATATGTGGCTAAAGACATCCTTGCGTCTGGATTCCATCTGTGTGAAGATATGAACATTTTGAATGTGAAGCAAGTGATTTTTTTTCCGCCTTCAACTAGGAATAAAGGTGACTTCGTCAGTAGAGAAGTGTCTTACCAAACTTTTAAAGAATACAAAAGGAAGTATGCTGACGATGAGAATTGCTGTCACGAATTTACGTCAGTGTTTTTTTTTGTAATTTCTTGGTTTTCCGAAGAAAGATCAGGAGGCGCTTCTGTGAGAGAACTTAGGTTTTCAGTTTCCCTCACATCGCAGGTTCGGGCACTGCGAATCCCTCTTTTGAACCTTGCCTACCTAGTTCTTCGACAATCTCATTTCTCATGGTCACGTGATGACCCGGGAGCCAGACAAAAATTAGCGAATTCAGGAGTAACATGTATCAGTGTTACTCCAAAATGTTTAATGTTTCGATCAAATTCAAATAAGATTTAGAATTGTAATGCAAAGGACCTCAATTCTGCGAGCGAGAATTTTAGGCATTATGGCAATAGATGAAATAAGTTCCTTAACAGAAAAAGAACACAACCGACCCAATAAAATTCTAGTTTAAATAGGCACATCAACATGAAATTCCACATAACTGACAATTCAAACTAGTAATATCAGAACTACAATATAGAATAAACAAACGAAGATTTTATTAGCAACACGAAAACTACAAGTTTCAAATTGTTTCTAGTTATTTATCTCCAAAGTTCAGTTCTATATAAATTACGTTTTCAGTAAAAATAATTTGTCTAGGGAATGCAAAACGATGGATTTAAATGAATTGAAAGAATCGAGTTTCTACTATATACTATAATGAGCGTATTTAAGAGCAAGTTCTTGATTTTGGAAATAAATAAATTATTAAAAAACATATATACATTTTAAGAATGAATAAGGTAAGCAACAAAAACAAAAAAAAAAAAAAACTTTTTACTATACGCCAAAATACAGTGGTGGAAAAAATAGTAGAAACAAGATTGTTTTGTAGTATTTGTTAACTAAAGTTAAATTATTTGGGTAAGAAGTATATTAAGCTGTTACAAGTTGATTTATTATGACTATATATATAAAGTATTATTTTTTTTTCAGCCAGTTTAAGGAAATGAATATGGAAAAGAAATGAAATGATTCAAATGTATCACAACCTTTAATGTAAAAATGATTTGCTGTGACCACAGTTTTCCTTGAATATTTAATAATTTTGGATATTTCATTCATTGTTTTGCTGCCTTTACTTAAATTTGTAATTAACTTCACCCCGGTATCGGTATAATGCACTTCGCGACTCAGTTTCGTAAAATTTTCAATAAATTATTTTAAATTATAATATATGTACATAAATTGGCAGTGGACAAAATGGCAGTTCACAGGGCATTAAAAAAGTTAAAACAAGACTGATATGTACGTAAAAACTATTGACAAACATTCAGAATTTTCTTTGTTTCTATTAGTTTTGCCAGCTTTAACAAGCATACTGTTCGCAGTTTTAATTTTACGAGATAATTGAAACCGTATAAGACCAAACTGTTGCATAATCTAAAGGTATAGTTATGTACGTAGCATTTACTTACTTATTGCAGAAATATATTTTTTATAGCTTTCTTAAATTTGCACATTAAAAAAATCTTTGTTTCTATTATTTTTTGCACCACTGTAGGTTGTGATCCAGTCGTGTTAGCTTGGACAATTTATTACAGAAAAGAAGGCTGTATAGACATAACACGTGGGTCCTCTGACATGCACCATTTCCCGGATCTGTTGCCTCAAATACTGATGCTAAAACTTGTAGAACTGGTAAGTACGCATATTAACCCATTTTCCTTAATGTTGGCATTGTAGTTACAAGCGTTTCTCTCTCTCATTTAAATTTGTAAGTTAATTTCAAAAACAATTTTTCAATGGATTTTTTTTATTGTTTTTCCAGATTAAAATTTATTTAACGGTAAACTCATTCAATCTTCATTTCATCATCAGTTTTTGGAAAATCATTCATCATGAAATCACTTCCTCATTCCAGGACGCGATTGCTATCATCAAGTCACATCAATCCTACAGTTGATTTGATTGCTGTACTTTACCGCAACTCAAAACATACCCCCTCGTTCCTTCTTATTCACCAATCACTAACCACCGAAAATTGACCTTAATCTTCCATCACACACTTTAGGCTTATCATCATTTTCGCGAAATGCCTTCCATTAACCACTACGGCCTGACGCGTCCCACCAAAACGGGATTAACCCATATAATCGCCACAACGCCTTAATGATGCTGCTGCTATCCGCGTCACACACTCATCAGTTCACTGCGAACCAAAATCCCAGAAACCCCCATCAAAGTGTATATGCCACCAATCACTGGCGATCTTTACTTTATAACGGTCATAAGGAACCGATTAAAGTCACTTGTCCCGCTGTTTCATTAAAACCGTCCGGTTCGCCGTTCAACCGAAGTCAAATTTTCGGGTCATCCTATGTGTGCGCCGCACATACACGCCACATGCGCCACCGTGCACGCCTTTGGGCCACGGTACAATGCACGCCGGTGCACTGTGGATTGCGCAACGTTAACGAGATCTCCTTGCGCCAGGCTTGGAGCCCACATAATTTGCTGCGTGCTAAACGCAAGCGGACAAACAAATTAACCCAACAACAACCACAGCATCGAAAAGTCCCAATTTCGTTAAAAAGCACCAACAACAACAGTAAAACAGTTGTCCCAGTCTCTTCGCGCCTAACCTACTTTCGGCCAAGATGACTGCGAGATGGCCGCGCTGCCGGTTAAAACAATGTGCAACCTTTTTGGAGGACTTGTGCGCGGAACTGATGATGAAACATGTGTCGTGGCTGGGAAACGCACCTTTGCGACCGCTAGAGGCTTGTGGTCTAGGAATGTGGTAGCCGAAGCAGTAGCAGGCGTCACGAAGGAACAATAAATTCAGTCACTGTCGCTGGGGTAAATGGACGTGGACATGCAACAGTCCTATAGCATCAGTGTATCGAGGCATAGCGGCTGATATATCTACTCAGTGGGATGATACCGAGCGCAGCCAGATTGTCTAGTGAGGGTGTTCCACTGAACCATATATTCAGCGGCTGCTGTCCCGTTGGTGGTGATTGTGTTGAGATTGTAAATGAATTAGATTGTGTGGAATGCGGAGAGCGTGATGGAATACAATTCTCACGGCAAGGGGCGGTTGAGTTTGGAAGTGGAATTGTGTCAGTATTTTAGGAGGGAAATTTTGTGTGATATCTGTCTCGTGCTTATAGAAAAGTACATAACATGTCTTGGTGGTATACTTTTTGTTATATGAAGGGTGAATGGTTTATTTTTTAGTAAAGATATTAAAGGTCATCCACACATTGTCTGTTTTTAATGGCTATCACCGATGGAAGATGAAAATGGTGAGTTTTGTGATTGAGCAAAATGTCAATTTAAATAGAGAATATCCGAATGAGTGTTCTCGTTACATCTATTTTCTCGCTTTTTACATTTAATTACCGAACACTTCAAGCTGAAGAAGTTTTTAAGCCACAAACTCGGTCTCATTACACTTTTGCAGGTCCTTATCAAATTTTTATTTGAAATGTGGTTCGAATTAAACAATATAATCGTGGAGGATTTATTATGAGTTCAAATTGGTATGGTAAATGGCTCTTATGCATTTGTGAAAGAATGGCGGTATGTGTTCAATGCTTTGCCATGATGGAAGAGCCTTCGAAAGTCGACGTATCTTGTAATATGAAAAAAATGTTTTACAATTTTTGGTCAATTTTAACAAACCACATGCAATGCAGGCCACAACTTGTGAGTTTGAAAATCAGCAACTTACTTTAAAGTAAATTTCTACCCAAAGAAAGCCTTTAGCAACGGAATCACTTTTTGCTATATAAGTAAATTTTAGCTAATCTAATATGTGGGATATTTGTCAGTAAATAGTAGAATGTATCAGCGTCATTATGCAAAACATTGTTTTTTACCCTTTCGAAAGTGTCAGGATTTGTCCTAAGCCTTTGCGGAAAGTTTAACTTTCCTTTTCTCATTGGAAGAAGGGTGAAGCTGAATCTTCTCCGACCGATATATCACACACAAAGTGATTTCGAAGCTTCGAAAATAATTATTTTGGAACCGAAGATAAAGAGTATCTTGGCCAGCCCAAACAGATTAAGACGAGAAATTTTAAGGCTAGATTTAGTAAATCTCGACCTGTGCCAAGCACAGAGCAAAATTTGAAAATTATTAGGAGTGAACCAAAGAACCATCTTCTTTCTGTTACAAAAATTTTGATTTATTTAAAATAAGAAAACTGAAAAGCCAGATAAGCCTGTTTCATCATCGTCTACATCGACGACAAAGAAAACCGTCCATGGTTCAATTATCATATGGTGGGGCCAGACGCTTGTGGTGTATTATAAGTTACTTAAACCAACCAAAACCATCGATGGGAAAGGTTATCCAATACTACTAAAGTATTTGGTCTGTGCCTTGAGTGAAAATCGACCAGAAACGAGAACGTCAAAAGCACCCTACTGAAATGGTAATTTTACCTCACTCGCCGTATTCTCAAGAACTTGCTTCTTCCGACTACCGGCTTTTTCGGTGTATGCAAAACAATTGGGGGATCACCGGGTCTTTTGAAAAAATCGAAGAATGGGTCATTGGAGAATACGTTGATTACGTTGTGTCTTGTGAGTTTTACAGTCTTGTACACCTTCAATTAGCGGTTTGTCAAAATAAGGTGGTTGATTCCTAATACATTATTGAACCCATGAGCTTGCGTCGAGTCCAATTGATGCAATAAAGCATTGTATTTTTTTTTTGCGAGAACGGGTTGGTGTATTAGGTGTTTATCGGATCACTTTGGTATGCCACATGTAACAAAATTTTATATTGTGCTGCCTGGCCATAGGCCGTTAACGTAAGCAAGTTTGTTCACGTTGTCCAGTAGCGTCCTCTTACACATGAAATATACCTAGGCAGAAGTTGTATTGATTCTATTTCCATTCTCTTATTTAGTTAAAAAAAAATCAAAAATCAAGTACTAACTTGAAGTGTTTTCTAATAAACGACCTGTACACCGAAGATACAACCAAATTATGCAACGAAAAAAAACAACATCGAGATTATTATTATTTATTTATTCATTTTAAGTAGTGCAACAAATTCAGTAGATTCTATTACATTCATATCTTATTTATGAGAATTAGGACATTTTTATCTTTTACAGTTAAGGTACTAAATTAGCTAAATTAGCTAATATGCTAATATGAGAAGGTTATTTTGAGGGAAAACTACTTATAAAAACACTACTTACGTTAGTATTGCATTTGCCCGATGGAGTTTCAAGCCCCGTATATTATAATGGCTTGGAAAATTAATTTGTGGATAAGTATCGTGTTGTTATGGCTTAGTTTCGAATTTCTGCAAATGTAGGGGGACAATAATATTGTTAATTTATTAACTTTATTTATTGTGGTATAACTGTGCGCCTGAAAGCTAAGTTTCTTCGTCTAATAATAATAATTGTTGGCGCTACAGTCCAAAGGGGGACCAGGGCCTAGCTTGCTCATCAACTACTCGTGTTGTGCGCGCTACTGTTCTTTCACGTGTAGAAGGGACCTACAGTTTTTTGCCGATTCCGAACGGCGAAATTTGAGAAGCTTTTTTAGACCGTTATTACTCTTTGAGTGTTGTCAGCAGCTCGAAAGAGGTGGCGCCGTGAAAAATTCGAAAAATTGGTGTTGAGCTGGGTATCGAACCTAGACCCTTCCGCGTGTGAGCGTCGCACTCTACCCACTAAGCGACGGTGACCATGTTTTTGATCTAGAAGGCTAAAATATTTGTAATTGTTAGCCCAATTTATTTTCACAGAACATAACCGTAGCTCAATATTGTTAGGTAGGTAGCAGTCTTTTCTACGCGCTGTAAAATATATAGGTTGCGTCTTTTGAGGGTTTGGTTTGTAGTTCATTAAAGACATCTATAAATAATCTTCCAGTTGCCAAAAATGCAGTACCGTCAGCAAACATTGCAACTTTGACATTGCTATTGAAAGTAGCAGATCAGAGACATAGATATTAAAAAGAATTGGCTTCAGAACGTATCCCTGTGAAACGCCTTGTTCAATATGTTTGACGTCAGATGCATTGTTTCTGATTTCGATCAATCAGGCAATCTACATTGAGAGGTTAAACTTCAAAAGTTTGTGAATAGGGGTGTCGTGTCAAACCGTGTCGAATGCTTTTCAATGGCTAATAACACTAGTCCTGTTGATTCTTTGGAAGTAAATTTATCACTCACGTGCTTTTTGATATTTGCTTATTGGTGACATATGTTATGACTAATTCTGAAGCCAAATTTAAAGTTTGGCATTATGTTTCTATCTATTAAATGATAACTATTGTTTTCTTTAACAACTTTTTCAAAAAGTTTGCTAATCGAGTATAGCAAGCTTATTGGCCTATAACTATTCGGGTCCTTTCTGGGTGTATCAAGTCTTGCAATAGGCACAAAAAGAACATTGAACGGGAAAGTAACACAATTTTAGACATGAATTGAAGGTAGTAGTTATGTAGTTAATGTCACTGAAGAATAAAGCTTTAAGAAAAGTATTATTCGTTTTATCTGAACCTGGAGATTTGCTCGGCTTTAATTTTTTAATTAGTGATTAAAGTTTTAGTTATAAAATAAGATTCATCAATCATAACCAGAGAAATGAAATGATTGGACTACTGTGCATTACTTCTCTAGATAATTTAATAATAATATGCAATATTTGTTTGTACTGCGGATGTGTCTACAGGACGTTACGCGATCGGTGGCCCGATCCATGGTGTGATGCATGGCCTTGAGGACGAAAAAATGCGTGGTGCGATAAACATGAAGTAGTATGAGTTTAAATTCAAGACATATTTTTCGCGATATAATTCTTAAAAATAGTATTTTGGAATACTCCGTTGCATTAGCTTCAGCCTGTTTTCGGATCGGATGAACGCTTTTCTCAGCAACACCATAACGTGAGTTGAACCCACTTAGTCAACCAGAACTAAAACTAAAGGCCATCTCTTTCTCCTTTTGTGAAGTAGGTACGTCTGGTAGAGTTTTACCACGCTGCTTTAAAACCCATTTATATTACTTTCGTTCCATACTAGGACACTGGCCTTGCTTTAAAATTTTTCTTATTAACAATTTAATTTGGCTAGTGTTCCCTGTTTGAAAAATTTTATTCTTATATGTTATTACCGCTCAAATTGTGGATTAGGCTAAAGAAACGCTTACTTAAAATGCACTGTTCTTGTGTATGCAAACATTACGTTATCGAAGTTTATTGTTTATGGTGTCGTTTTTCGCAACTACTGTTCATTTAGAAAAAAGCTTACAATCTTCTACGTTTTACATGGCCATGAAATACATTGTTTGCTGTTTTGAAATAAAACAAGTCTTAAGAGGGTTAAAGGGTTAGAAGAGCACATTGTCTTTGTTTCACACAGAATGAAAACGCTAGAAGATACAATAATACAATTTTGTCTTTGTCGGATACAAAGTAATAATATGGACCTCTGTAACAACATTCTTTCAACTAAAATACTCAGTTGTCTCTTTTAAAGACTACCATACTTCATTTCTGCATATCGTCCTCATTCCCGTCATAATGATTTTCTTTAAGACAAATCATTCCTTCAAAAATAATCAAACACTTCCGATCCGCCCACAAACGTTGCTATCAACTTGGCGTCACCAGCACACATTACAATGTACACAGGATGCCACACACGCAGTGGATTCATGATAAATTTTCGCCAGTAAAAGGAGAGGCTTCATCCAACTTCAAGACGCCGAGGTCATGTGAAAATGTCGCGGAATCACCTTTGCCAAAGCGATACAACCTCCGGCTGTGTATCTATATGGAGTATCAATATACTGTCTACGCGAGCAGCATAGTACAGATTGTCACATCTGTGCTGCGGCGTCGAAGGAGTGTCCAACACAAGCGGCCCGATGACAACCGCCTACTATATTTGGACTTGCCGGTATACAGGCAAACATATGTATGTGCGTTGCTCTGGGGTGTAACGTTTCGCGAGTGGGATGCACGACATGATGTTTCCTCAATGCCCCCAATTGGCTTCTTCCTCCTGAAGCGCCTCTAGCATCTTACGTGTGTATTAAAATTAGATGTTTAAGTTTTAAATGGATCATCACAGATTTTTGATGACCTTAAGCTAATGGTTGCAAGAAGAAAAATTAATATTTCAAATGTAATCGTTTAATCTTGAAAATCTCCTTACGTAATTTTTGCCACAGTGACTAAGAGATGAATCCTTAGCGACTATTATTCAGCCAACACTCCACGTAGTGCATCCATGATATTGCAAGATAAATAAACCTACATAATTATGAGTAAGGCAAAAATATGCTTGTCGATTAGATGAGATTACGTTTAAGTGATGTATGTGTAACATCATTTAGTAGTCGAGGTAACAATTTGTTATGGAAGGTAACCTGAAGCAATTTATATTTCATAAGATAGTCCATTGCGTAATAAGCTAAACATTTTGTGCTTTAAAATTACATTTAATATTTCGTTTTCTTTTATTTGACATACATTAAGAAGGTAAATTAAAATAAAATTTCTTTCTTAAATAAGGAGAATTTTAGCCTGGTAGTCGGAATAGACTCCTGTCTTTGGATCGCATGTGTCTTCGTAGCCAAGTTCTGAAGTTGCTACTTAAAAGATCAATCTTTGCGAACAATTCTGGGCCATTCCACCATAGCGCGATGTTGACATGATATAGTCGGCAAAGTTTTAATTTCCCAGGATAAATTTCCAACTTTCGGATTTAACTAAAAGTTAAGCTGCTATCCATGCCAATGTTACTGCCGAGCTTGTCCGCGTGTATTGAATTACGTCTCAAAATCCAAGATTTTGTTCCCAACATTCTAACGCCACAAACTTTCATTCAAAGAAAAGTTTTCACTTGGATCTAATCGTTTCTTAGCAGTACAAATAGTAAGTGAACTTAACCCTGTTTCGAGAATCTAAGTGGATAATAGTACCATATGTGGATATATTTTCTCAATATGAGCTATAAAAATTCACCCGTGGTTGTCCACCAAAAGACAGAATACGTCAAGGAATCAAAAGAGGGGTCTTTTCTGATAAGTCGAATATTAAACGAAACTTTGTTGTCTTGCTGGACTTCATAAAGGCGTAGTGTAGAAGGTCCTCGGAGCGATCATTCAAGTTGTCGACGGTTCCAGGGCCTAAGTAAGACTGATGGTACTAGTGAGCTATGGCGGTGGACAGTTTAATTCTATCCGGCAGGGTCACCCATACCGCAAAAATCCTAGTTGAGGTCCGAAAACCAAGCAATGATCATCTCTCCTACTTGTCCCTGCACCCACATCCTTTCTCCCACTACCAATCCCTTTTCATCCCCTGGGCTGGATCAAGGTGTCATGCAGTCATGTCATGTCAGGCTGAGGGCCCAGTAAAAATAGCTCAGTCTCAAACGGAGCATCTGGTGAATCTTTGGCGGACCATCGGATCAGCTAGACTTACCTGCGTATTGGAGCTCTGCGCAGGCGGACCACCCTTTCTCGCATTACTCGTGGGACTAAATGGACATAACAAAAAACAAACAAAAACAAAAACAATCGCAACAACAACAACAACAACTAACGAAACGGACAAAACCCCAGTATCAGTGGCACTGGACAAACCTGGCCCGCCTACTGAGTCCTCTACGACTTCCACCCCCCCTCCAGCACGCACGACACCTGTCGTCGGTCTCGACAATGGCGCGGGCAGACGCGTGACAGAGCTGGTCAAGTCCTTTACGAATAAGTCTCGGCAGCCTCTCCCAGCTACCTCGGGGCTACCCTCGAAAAGTTTAGCCAAACCACAAGGATGTAAAAGGGTGCCCACTCGAGGAACCAAGGGTAGGAAAAGCCAGCTGTCCTCTACGGAAGATAGAGTTCCTTGCTTTCGCGAAAAGCCATCCGCAGCCCGTATCTTCAAAAGATTAGCGGAAATCTCCGAGAGCGAATAAGACGAGAAGCAACAGCCTTCGTCTGGGCAACGAAAGTCAAAGAGTTGATCTCAGAGCATAACATTGCCCTCCCCACCATACCCAGTGACTCTGAAACCGGCAAAAAAGACAGGTCATTTACCCCAGCATCCAAAAGACCGAAGTGCGGGAATAGCATCCAGGTCAGCGCGGACAAGCGTTTTAGCGATGTCCTAAAAGGCTAAACTCTGGTTGCGGTGGTGGACCACTCGGATCCAGATGGCAGTATCCGATTGGATAAATGGAGAAAGGTGGAATGCAAACTTGCTACCGCCCTATTCGATATTCTAACGGAGATTCCGGGACCCCCCAAATGGCCAAAACAGAGGCTGGTTCCAATGCCACGTTAAGGTGCCTTGCTGCGCTGACGCGGAGTCGGATCCTTCTAAAGAGGGCCATTGACCATATCGGTGAGGTATGGCCTGGCGCCAAGCTGCAGTTCGTGGATCTGGATAAGATCCCCAACAGCAGCTGTGCAATCCAGGACTCAACACCTCTGACTGGGAGGTGGGAAGGATAGATGAGCCCAAAGGAGACATGAGGACTCTCATCCTGGTCTTCAACGAGGAATCACACACCTCGTTAGTCGACCAGGATTTTATGGTAAAATCAGATATGGTTTTAACAGAGCCCAACTCCATGTCTATGAGAAAGACTCGGAGCAGGCGGCGGCCTTAGCTGCTGCCCAAGAAAGGCGTGCACATGTCGGAACGCAATCGCACGTACAGATCCAAATACGGATCTGGTCCCTCTACAAAATTTAAAAATCTGTCCGCTACCCGAAGAGACACGCAAAACTGCGGTTTTTGAGTCGGAGACGGACATCCCTCAAATTATAGAGACTGACTCGGTGCAAGAAGACCTCCTTCTCAATCCTACCGACGAGAAAGACGATCAATCGTTTGACTCTGACTCCATGGCCTATACCACGGTGGTGGAGGTTACTGAGACCAAACGCAATGCTGCGGGTAGTACAAATTAACCTTCACCATTCGAAGGCGGCCTCCGCCAACCTCCTTCTGCGGGTAGCAACCACGGGGGAGGACATAGTCCTTATCCAGGAGCCCTGGATTGTCAATGACAGGGTCAATCTATTAAGGGCTTCCAACTACAAGCTGCTGCATTCAATCAAAGAAGGTAAACCAAGGGCTTGTATTGTCGTAAAGTGTTCTCTTAATACTTTTCTCTTCTCCAATCTCAGTGATCCTGATACAACCGCAGTCAACCTGGAGTTGAAGAAACCCGATTCTGGATCAACTCGGCATATCTGGCCTACAATAAACCAACTCCGACGGAGATGTTCATAACCACAATCATGAATGCGGTCTCAAAAAACGTTCGCATCTTGGTAGGATGTGATGCTAACGCACACCATCAAATATGGGGTAGCTCTGATACCAACGATAGAGGTGAGTCCATCCTTGAATTCATTTTAAACAATAAGTTACTAATCTGCAATAGAGGTTGTGACCCTGCCTTCATCACCCGCAATAGACAAGAGGTTATTGACCTTACCCTTGTCTCTGATAACTCTATTAATCTGATCCAGAATTGGAAGGTGTCCAGCATGACTTCCTTTTTCGACCACTGCTACATACAGTTCGATATCATGGATCATCCCACTCCAAACTGACCATAAAGGAATGTCAGAAGAACAATCTGGCCCCTTTATAGGGGATGCTTAAGGCGCACTCTGCGCCTCTTCCATCTCCTCCCAATAACACCAGAGACCTCGACAATCTGGTTGACCTTTTCACGCTGAAGCTGAACAAAGCTCTCGACGTGGCCTGCCCGGTCACTAAACCCAAGGGCAACATTAAACCATCTTGGTGGAATGTCGAGTTAGACAATCTGAAAAAGAATAGCCGACGATTATTTAACAAAAATAAATTCACAAGATTGGATACTGACTGGGACGCCTACAAACAACCCCTCAAATCGTATAAAACCAAAATCAAGAAATCCAAATCGGAATCTTGGAGACTCTTCTCTGGCAAAATAGAAGAGGTTGAAGTCTCGAGACTCAGAAAAGTCCTCTCCACCAGTCCAACCATACCCTGCTTCTACAAAAGGCAGGATGGTGAATGGACCATGACCAGTGAAGAATCCCTAGATATTCTACTCGACACTCACTTTCCAGGCAGCACGGAGGAATATCAACCAATCAATCAACCAACAATGCTGCCTCCCCCATCTTGTCACAGAGCGCAAGATACTCTGGGCCATTCGGAGCTTCAAACCGTATAAGTCACCTGGACCCGATGGCATTACACCTGCGAAACTTCTGCAGTCCTCAGAGTTAATTCTCCCATTGCTTGAGGTCATCTTGAACAGATGTCTCCGCTTTTCATAAGTACCAACTAGCTGGAGAAAAGTTAAAGTGGTATTCATACCCAAAACGGGACGAAACTCTCATGTTCAACCTAATGATCTTCGCCCCATTAGCTTATCCTCATTTCTTCTCAAACTATTGGAGGGGATCATTGACCTTCATGTCCGTTGCACAGTCCCTGCGCACAGACTGGCAACCTCCCAACATGCATACTGTAAGGGCAAGTCCGTGGATACAGCCCTACACCTACTTGTGCATCATATTGAGAAATCTCTCTACCACAAGGACTACTCCCTAGTAGCCTTCGTGGATAAAGAGAGTGGTTTTAACAATGTCTACCCGCATTCGATATCTAATGCACTGACAGATTTGGGCGTGAACGAGGGCTCACATCCCTGATACATCAACTACTCGTTAGCAGGAGTATCACGGCCAAATTGGGCTCCACCACTACTTCCAGATACATTAGCAGAGGCACTCTCCAAGGTGGAGTCCTCTCGCCTCTTCTATGGAACATAGTAGTCAACGAACTGTTACAAGGGTTGCAAGGTGATAGCATATGCGGGTGATATTGCCATTGCGCTCTCTGGCAAATACCTCTCGGTACTTAGGGACCTTATGCAAAATGCTCTATCGCTCTTATCTAAAATGACGAGCAAAAACGGACTAAGCATCAATGCCAAAAAACAGAACTAGTTCTCTTCACTAGGAAATACAAAGTTCCCCATGTTGACCCACCGAACGTCAGCGGGCAGCAATAATCTTTTTCCGAGACAGCCAAGTTCCTAGGACTTACGCTGGACAGGAAACTTAGCTGGAAGGCAAATATTGCCGAACGCATCCGCAAAGCCACGACTTCACTCTACATGTGCAGAAGGGCCATTGGGTCTAGATGGGGTATCCAACCGCACATGATGGTCTGGATCTATAGGCTGTGGTGCGCCCTATTCTACTATATGGCGTTGCAGTTTGGTGGCCTCCACTTGACACAGCCTCCCACTATAACACTATCAGGAAAGTCCAGCGACTGACCTCCATATGTATCTGCGGTGCTCTAGAAACCACCCCATCATACTCAACCTTATGCCCATAAATCTGTTTGCCCAACAGGCGGCTAGTACAGCCATAAGACTGATCTCTTCATCACAATGGAACGTGTCCCACGGACACTCAAGAATCCTTCAAAGAGTAAACTTTGCATACCAAAACCGAAGGTCTTCTTGACACAGAAATTCTGCACTATGATCTCCGAACGAGAGGTGTGGTCGACTAACCCACAATGGGTTGCTGACGCTACGTGCAAATACATTGATGGATCAAAAACAAACGATGACGTTGGTTGCGGAGTCTACTCTGAGGATCTTAACTTTAGTCTAAAATTCAGACTTCCCCATCACTGTAGCGTGTTCCAAGCTGAAGTAATGGCCATTCGCGAAGCACTGTCTTGGCTGAAGAGGAATAGAACATCCTCAGCTGATATCCTTATTCTCACGGATACTCAGGTAGCAGTCAGAGCCCTGGAATCTGTCTCATCAAACTCATAGACGGTCATGAACTGCCGCACATCCTTAGATGAGATGGCTGAGCAGTTCAATATATGTCTGTGCTGGGTGCCAGGTCACAGAGACATTCCGGGTAACTGTATAGCAGACGAATTGGCCAGGCTTGCCACAACGCAACCACTACTTCAGGAACACGAACACCTCGGTATCCCTCTCGCCACATGCAAGTCAGGACTGCACTTGAACGCGATATATAAGACTAATCAAAAGGTGGTCTAACCATAATCTTTGTCGCGTCTCCAAGGAGGTGTGGCCCTCTCTTGACCGTTTGGGTTCAGACTGCTACTATCGCTCAACAGATCAGACATAAGCCTGGTCATGGGAGCCATAGCCGGGCACTGTCTAATCGGTGAGCATGCTAGCAGGCTAGGGGCTCCCTCAAACGATTTTTGCAAAAGCTTCAGAGATGAGGAAGAATCAGAAACTCTCCTACACCTGTTATGCACATGCCCGGCACTCTTGCGCTTCAGATACAAGCACTTTGGAAGCTACTTCCTCAACGGCCTACATGACCTCAATAAAACCCCTCCCGCCAACATTTTAAGCTTTATTATCGGCTCCAGCTGGTTTTAGGTTCTTCCCACTTGGTGCGGCATCACAATGGTCCTGTATGGGACTAAGTGCATTCATCAGCCACCTTAACCTACCTACCTACCTAGTGTAGAAGATACAAATGATTTGGCTTTTGAAACGCTTCGTCTTGATTGATTTTTTTTATCATATACGAGTATGAATGCCGCTACGTTATCAAGATGTAAAGATTTGTTAATGCTTTTTTTGAATTCATTTCACAGTATATTGTTGGCTTTCAGTGTTCGTCCTATTTGAAGGAGCTTGCTTAAGGCAATTTGCTTCGCCATTCTATGTGCTGGTGTGTCCCTTTTTTCACTTTGGCAATGGAAATTTGTACTGTTCATTGATTGGCTAACCTTTTCGTTACATTTGCACAAAATTACTTGCACTCTTTTTCTACTTCAGTTGTCTTTTTTTATAAGGCTCTTTGTTTAAATTCCGAAACCTTTGTTTCTAACATCAATTGTTTAATGGAAGCTTCGGATGTTTTAATATTATTGGTGGACTGCATATACTGTGAGCGTCAAAAGTGAGAAAACAAATATCTGATTACTGTATAAAGATGAAAATTGGGTCAAAACAACAACAAAACTCAAATTCCATTGATACACAAAAACAGCTTTATTCAATGTGATCAATTATTCAAAAAATAAAGTACGGTAAAAACAAAAACAAATACATTTTTTTGATGAAAATTATAACTACTTCATATATTACGAGTCAAAAGTGAGCAAACAGTATACATTTCTATCAACAAATGTACTTATTTATTGCTTACAAAATTAAATTTAGTACTTTGTTGGTCCTCCTTTAGACTTTATTACTTCCTTGAGTCTACGTGGCATAGACATTACCAGTTTATTGGTATCATCGGGGAAAATTTTTGACCATTCTTCTGTTATAGCTTTTCTCAGGACTCCCTTGTTGTTAATAGTACTCTGTCGAATTCTTCTATCCAAATGATCCCATAAGTGTTCTATTGGGTAAAGGTCCGGTGATTGCGGGGGATGATCAAGCTGTTTTGGGGTCCTATAAAGCAACCATTCCTTAACAAGACGTGAGGTATGCTTAGGGTCATTGTCTTGCTGAAACATCCAATTTCTAGCTAAACCTAATTTGTCTACGCTCGGTTGCAAGTTGGTCCTGAGAATATTTAGAAAATCTTCCTTCCACAATATTACCGACCCTAGATGCTGCTACACACCCCCATAACATCACTGAGCCTCCCCCATGTCTCACGACCGGCCTGATATTTTTTTAGTAAATTTTTCATTATTTGCTCTCCAAATTTTTTTATTCATATGACTCTTAAAAATTTCGAATAAAGCTAATAATAAAGCTAATAATTAATAAATAAACCTGTTTTTGTGTATCAATGGAATTTGAGTTTTGTTGTTGTTTCGACCCAATTTTCATCTTTATACAGTAATCAGATATTTGTTTTCTCACTTTTGACGCTCACAGTATATGACATATACTCCCGCCCAGGATCACGCGTCCGTAGTAAGTTACGGACATAGATTAAGTGTAAGATAGTATAGATTGAAGCTAGAGTTACGTAGCTTAGATTAAAAATTTTTTCTTAGATTTGGTTACTCAAGTTTTTTAAGTTTTCTTGAGTGAACATTTAAATTAAAGAACGATTTATTAGAAGTAGAAGAAACGACCAAATTATAAAGAGGCCCAAAGGCAAATGAAAGTAATACTAAGTTAACTTAGAGCATTTGTTCAGAGTCAGTAAGTTAGAATTAAGATCAGCAGATTAGATAATAAGTTAGTTTTAAGTATTTTTGTCTAGAATACAAGAGAACAAAGAATAATAAACAAAAATGCATTAAAAACAAAACAAATATTGGTGGACTTTGCTCTTTAGAACGCACTAGAAAATACAAAAATATATATGAAATCGGCTTTCTTTCTGCCACTTATGAAATCTGAAAATGATTACTGAAAAGATCAGCTCCCAAAATAAAAGCGAACTTTTGTTGGTTTTTTGGAATGCAACATTGGCCAAATGCGATTCAAATGACTCCATTCGCCTCGAATTTTTCACGGCGCCACCTCCTTCGAGCTGCTGCAACACTCAAAGAGTAATAACTGTCTAAGAAAGCTTCTCAAATTTCGCCGTTCGGAGTTGGCAAAAAACTGTAGGTCAACAACACGAGTAGGTTAATGAGCAGCTAGGCCCTGGTCCCTCTGTGGACTGTAGCGCCACCCGATTATTATTTTTATTATTATTGTGAGTCACAATAGGTTTCGTTTTTCTTGTTCTGCTTAAATATTTTAAAACAACTTTCCGGCTGTTTTACGTTACAGGACAGGAACCGTTATGGACAATTAGTATTAGAGTCGCAGTCTGCGCTGAGAATCTGGAAGCATAATATCTGCAGACTCCTTAACAGCGATGGCGGCCCAAATGCCACTGTTATACAGAATGTTCTAGTCAATTTGGACGATGATGGACAAGAATTCCGTCCCTCAAACTTAGGAGAAGTGAAGATAGCACCATCAACCTGATTTCAAACAAAGTTGCTCGCAAAGACGGACTGTCCTCAGATCTATTTAAAGTAGCTGGAGATGATCTGTTTGGGCGCATACACCAGCTTATCTCTAAGATATGGTCAGAGGAAACCTGAGTTTCTGTTCTTCTTTTTTTGAAACTCTTGTGCCAATTTTAGCTTTTTCCCTTAGCCTTACAACAGCTGCCTGAAAAATTCTGTTCATTTGAAAATTGGCGGGCTAATTTTTCCACTTGGAGTAATCTAAAAGTTACTAATTACTGACTCAAGGCATACTAAATAGCTGTGCAACGAACGCACATAGAGTACGATTAGGTTACATATTTGCCATCAACCAGAATCCTTGTGGGAACATTGTTGTGCAGTACCTGACTTCTGAACTCGACTTGTGTTCTACTTCAGTAAAAGGATATGTTCATAGTCAGCGAATGTTTGAGGGAAAAACCTTGGGAAATATGAAGTTTCTTCTGGACACATAAATAGCACAAATACATTTTCCTTCAGTTAATCTATTTAAAATGAATACATGGCTCAGTATCTCTCTTGATTTTGATATTACCTTATTAGTACTTTGTACTATAGCCCGAATTTTGAATTACAGCCAGACATCGCCTCTCTATACTCTCAACAAGCTTCTGACATCGACTCTTCGGAATGGAATACCAAGCTTCTTTTATTCTTTCTTTTATATATATATATCAATACACATATATATATATATATATATATATATATATATATATATATATATATGTCAGATTTGTACAAAATACAATTTAGATAGATAGATAATTTATTTCGCTAAGAAGTATAACTTATTACAATACAATATCACGTATTTTAAAGAGATTTGTTATATTAGTTTGATGATTTAGTTTGATGATGAGATGAGTATGAAGAAAATGGACAAAAATTCAGAGGGAAAATACGAAAAAACAAAAACCTTCTACATGAACAAAAAACAAAAAAGAAAAAAAAACTTATAATAATAATAAATAAATAAGTAATGAATTAATAAAATAAGTTACTATGTATTAGAATAATTCATTTATACTCAACTCAAATTTAAATTGACTACGAGGGAGTTTTGAGCTAGATCACAGTTTTTTTAAAAAGCGTTGTGTAATTTTTTGTCTTCTTTCAGAGATTAGTTCAACATTCTGTTATGAATATCTAATGTCGAGCAGTTCCATGGTAAATTTACCATCATTTTTAAGAGTTTGTTTTGAGCTATTTGTAATTTCTTAACATGACAAATTGCATAATTTCCCCATACTTGGCATTCGTATAGCAGTATAGCCTGAAAGATTACTTTATGTAAAATAAGATTATTTCCAGTTGATAGTCGGGACTTACGGTTAATAAACGGATATAACATTTTAGTTGCAACTGGTACTTTTTTAAGGTTTCTGCTATATGAGTGGTGAAAGTTAATTTGGAGTCCAGATGCATTCCTAAATACTTTATTGAGGACGATACATTAAGTATTTTCCAATTATTTGCAGTTGTCCACTAGGAACAAAACAAGCCTTTCTTTTCCTAGTAAAGAAGATGGGTTGAATTTTGTCTTGATTCAATTTTATCTTTATTTAATTAACGAATATTCTCATCGCATTGTTTAAATTCCTCTCAATGTCAAGAGCGAATTCATGACATGAGTATATAGCCGTATCGTCGACGAACATAGCAACTTCGCAATTAGGTAAGGACGGGAAATCAGAAGTATATAAATTATACAATACAGCCCCAAGAACGGATCCTTGAGGGACAAAATGAATAACATTTGAGACACTACTATTTACTTGAACCTTAAAAAAACGATTTGATAAAAAGCTTTGAATAATTCTACATAATTTGAACGGAAAATTGAAGCACATCATTTCATATATTAGACCATTATCCCAAACAGTGTCAAGGCTTTTTCTTCCTCATTTCATGTCAGTAGCATTCATGAATGTGATTGTATAGAATATTGGATTGTGCTAATGAGAAATTTTATGTTTTCCTGCATCAATTTTAGAAATTCAAACAAAAATTAATTCAGGTAATCGAAAAATAAATTACGTGAAATAATGTGTATACTGTTACATTTCAGTGATTATCGTCAGAAAATTATCTTTTTAGTGAAAGCAAAAGTGATGGTATCTTGTTGAATTTCTCTTACACGAAAATACCTTAAACTGAAACTTTCCACGCAATAAAACTGATTGCGTTCTCGGGGATAATGATGCTCGCAAGTAGCGCCTAGTCCACAAAGGCGTATAAGCCTATATGCCGCGCGCCAATGAAAAGAAAATCTGTTAAAAATCTTACACCTGTTAGTTGATGCAGTTCTTCGCGAAGGTAAATAGTGAAAATTATACGATTCATGCAACACCGATTTTGAGAGCGGGTGTGCGCTCCAATTAAGGTCAACAAGAAATAATTGCACCTTCATATGTGCTCTTCTTTTTGGAGGTGCCTGTTTATTGCCTGCGATTGCGATGCAAATGGGAATGAAATCAAAAGTGTGCACGATTGGCTCAAACACTGGTACAATGCCTTTGAGCTCACACGATACCCTCCACAGAATCGACGGGCCAACGGGCAGGTTTTATGAGCAATTAAATCGACTAACTGGTTGGCTTACCGATTGACTGACGCGAGGAGAAACAATTGGAATGCTCAAGAAGAAATTCCCAATCGTCAATGGGGAATTGGAATGATTTACGAGCTGGATCTCTTGGATTCGGATACGCATTTGAAATTCATTGAGGTGGTGCGTGCAGCGAAATTGCTTTCAATTTCTCTTTGCGTAGACGCTAACTATGCGCCAGTGATTTATATATGACGGGTTGGTATGACGTTCGTCTGGTTACGTTAAAAAGGAGCATAATCGGTGTTGACTTGGTAATTTTAAAATGCCTAGACTCAAATGTGAACGAAAACAGAGCGCACTAGAAAACTTCACATTTCGTTTGATCTAGACAAATATTCGAATCAGCAGGTGCATAATGAAGTAACACGATCAGAAGTCAGAAGAAGGATGAGGATAAGGATGAGGATGAGGATGAGGATGAGGATGAGGATGAGGATGAGGATGAGGATGAGGATGAGGATGAGGATGAGGATGAGGATGAGGATGAGGATGAGAATGAGGATGTGGATGAGGATGAGGATGAGGATGAGGATGAGGATGAGGATGAGGATGAGGATGAGGATGCGGATGAGGAGGAGGATGAGAATGAGGATGTGGATGAGGATGAGGATGAGGATGAGGATGAGGATGAGGATGCGGATGAGGATGCGGATGAGGATGAGGATGAGGATGCGGATGAGGATGAGGATGAGGATGAGGATGAGGATGAGGATGAGGATGAGGATGAGGATGAGGATGAGGATGAGGATGAGGATGAGGATGCGGATGAGGATGCGGATGAGGATGAGGATGAGGATGAGGATGCGGATGAGGATGCGGATGAGGATGAGGATGAGGATGCGGATGAGGATGAGGATGAGGATGAGGATGAGGATGAGGATGAAGATGAGGATGAGGATGAGGATGAGGATGAGGATGAGGATGAGGATGAGGATGAGGATGAGGATGAGGATGAGGATGAGGATGAGGATGAGGATGAGGATGAGGATGAGGATGAGGATGAGGATGAGGATGAGGATGAGGATGAGGATGAGGATGAGGATGAGGATGAGGATGAGGATGAGGATGAGGATGAGGATGAGGATGAGGATGAGGATGAGGATGAGGATGAGGATGAGGATGAGAATGAGGATGAGAATGAGGATGTGGATGAGGATGAGGATGAGGATGAGGATGCGGATGAGGATGCGGATGAGGATGAGGATGAGGATGCGGATGAGGATGAGGATGAGGATGAGGATGAGGATGAGGATGAGGATGAGGATGAGGATGAGGATGAGGATGAGGATGAGGATGAGGATGAGGATGAGGATTAGGATGATGATGAGGATGAGGATGAGGATGAGGATGAGGATGAGGATGAGGATGAGGATGAGGATGAGGATGAGGATGAGGATGAGGATGAGGATGAGGATGAGGATGAGGATGAGGATGAGGATGAGGATGAGGATGAGGATGAGGATGAGGATGAGGATGAGGATGAGGATGAGGATGAGGATGACCATGTATACCTTTTTACTTAACTATGAAAATATAAACACTCAACTAATGTTGAATGCTCACAAAGTTGAAAACGAAAAACAGCATTTCAAATACCACGCGGCAAGTTCTTATTCAACTATATCCTTTGCCCCCAAATCCACACTACTGTAGTATATCCCAGACCATCAGTTTTCATCAAAATGATGCATTTTCACATAAAAAACCCACATCGGACGGCGCACTATGACGCTAGAGAATCCGTGTGGCAACACACCAAACTCCATTCGCAATAAAAACTCCAAAAGGCAATTATATGTGCGCCAGAGCCGACGGTGGATGGACACATACGCTCGAATGTATAAAATAAGTGCGCCCCTATGCATTTCAAACTGGGGAAGATGAATGGTTCAACTAAACGTCGCCAGAGGACTTTTGCACAGTGATGTCGGTCAGTTGTAATGTACACATGCATATTGCATGTTGATATATTCATCTTTAAATTACAAGCTTTTGAAATATAATAATAATACATTTGTAAATAAATATCAAACGTGAACGTTTGGTAAATTTTGTTTCTGTATTTTGAACTGAAATACATACTTTAGTCGATTTTCTGCGAGGTTCCTAGTACTCGCGAACGGAAATTGCTCATAAATAACATTTTACATGTAATCCTTGGTATCATACCAAAATCAATTATTATCAAAAACAAAGATAATATTGGGAGTACAAACATTTATTTATTTGAAAGAAAGTGAAGTTTAAAGTAATCCTCCTTTCTCCGAAAGATAAATAACGCAGAGATTTTGTCGCTTCGAAATTAGTGATTTTAGAGTCTAAGATCGGATCGTGACTGGAGCATGCATTGCCATTATCCCAAAAATAAAGAAAATAACATAAAAAGCCTGTCGAACCTGTTCTATTATCGTCTATATTGACAAAGTTCTGCAATGGTGGGACCAGATGGGTGCGGTATACTATGGGTGCTAAAACAAAGCACAACCATTAATGGTAAACCTTATCTATGACTTATGTGTTTCAGCCATGCTTTGTGTAAAACATGGTCAGAAAAGACCGGAAGGCATGCCAATATGGTTTTGTAATGTGATCAGGTTCGACCCCACTGTAGCGTCTAAAAACTACCTACTTTCATATTACGTATGAAAGAAAAATAGAAAAAACAAGGTTAATAAGTTGTACGAGGTCTGTTAAAAAAATAAAATCAATTTTCATTTTTCCGAAAAATATGACTCTCTTTCTCAGATTTGGTTTCTATCTTTCGAATCGTGGCGAAAGGTCGTTCTTTCATGGGTCATCCGATGTCGTAAGTAGTTAGTTAGTTAGTTAGTTAGTTTGACTTTTATTTTCAATAAATGTTTTACAATGTTAAGTTTAACCTAAGTCATTTATGGTTTGGCCTATGGCCGTCTACCAGGATGTCGTAAGTATATATCCATGATTCGTCATCAGTTATGATCATTTTAAGAAACTCTTTCTCAACATTTTCATCGGTTGTTGATGTGCTGGGGCTTCCAGGGCGAGTGTCGTCATTCACATCTTCTTCTCTTTCTTTGAAAAGCTTGAACCGATCGTAAGCGTTTCTTTGAATCAGAGTACATTCACCCTACATCAATCAACACAATATTTCAAGTGTTTTAAGGCATTCAATTCGATTTTCCACACGAAATTCAATGCAAATTCTTTGATCAAGTTTTTCGACCATAGGAACTTCGAGCACGCAAAATGCCTTTCGCAAACAAGATAAATATGCTATATACAGTGAACAAAAAAAAAAACACTTATTACCTTCAAATTCAGCTCGAAATATCTCAGCCATTTTTTAATATATTCAAACGAAATAAATTGCATATGATTCAGTCCAGTTTGGTTTAAGTAATCCAAACACATTTATTGTAAATTTTTTAGTCTTAGCAACTAAAGATTTAAATCAAAAATAGTGCAAATTCATCGGCCAAAAAAAAAATGGGACACTTGTTTTCCGAGACCAGAAATAATAAATAATTGTGATAGCTGGAAATTAAAAATTAATTTCAATAAATGCGAGACTATCCTTTTCAGGACCCCGCTGTCCAGGGCCTCAAGGGACACGAGGTTAAACTGACGCATTGTTGACCCTCGGGGAGAACCGTTAGTTGTGAAAGGCTTGGTGAGATACTTAGGCGTTTGGTTGGACCAGTATCTATACTTTGACAAACATGTAGATGCTGCTCTGACGAAAGCCAAGAAAGCCTTTGCTGTGGCAAGAAGGCTGTTTTACAGCAGCCAACTTGATTCCATCAGCCTAATATGCGCTCACGCCCCGACAGAGGAGAAGGATGACAACATCAAGGGAAAGGAGGACATCTTTGCTGGAGTCATCGGTAAACACAGACTGCAAGACAACACATCCGAAAAACGGACTCAGGCTGTTGGACTTCGCCTCGGGGCGAAGCATCTCTGTGACTAGCACGCGGTTCCCACACCTGAACATTCACAAAGGAACCTGGCGATCTCCTGATCAATATACCGTCAACCAGATTGATCACGTTGCGATCGACGTCAGACACTCCTCCAGTATTCTCGATGTCCGAACCTTCCGAGGTGCAAACATTGACTCGGATCATCACCTTGTTGTAGCCAAGGTAAGAACCCGGATATCGAGAGAGCAACGGAGTCGAGAAAGGCCAAAACGGTTTGACGTCGAAAAGCTACAATCGCAGTTGATTGCTGGGAACTTTGCCGACCGAGTCTTCCGGAAACTCGCCCAGAGTTCGACGCTTCCTGCACTAAGCATAGAAGAAGAATGGAAACGTTGTCAAGAAGCCATCAAAGAAGCTGCCACTGATGTGCTGGGTTTCACGTCACCACCCAGAAGGAACCCATGGTTTGACGAAGAGTGCAGGCAAGCGCACGCAGCTAAACAAGACGCCAATAAGGCGACGCTGCATCGAACAGAGAAGAAGGGAAGAGAACCGGCTTCTCAGAAGAAAAAAGAAAGAGCACGAGAAGCGCGCGGTCGAGGAAATGGAGAGGTGCTATGGCAGGAATGACGTCCGAAATTTTTACCACAAGATAAAACAGTTATCCGGTGGTTATAAGGCTCGGACAGAAACCCTGCCGGGATCAAAATGGACAACTAGTGGTAGAGTCGCAGTCGGTGCTGAGAATCTGGAAGGATCATTTCCGCAGACTCCTAAACGGCGATGACGACCCAAATCCCGCTGTTAGGCAGAATGTTCCACTCAATTTGGGCGATGATAGACAAGCATTCCGTCCCCCCGACTTAGACGAGGTGAAGATAGCAATATCCAAGCTAAAGTCGAACAAAGCTGCTGGAGCGGACGGACTGTCCGCAGAACTATTTAAAGCAGCTGGAGATGACCTGGTTGGGCGCATGCACCAGCTCATCTGTAAGATATGGTCGGAGGAAAGCATGCCTGATGAGTGGAATATAAGCGTCGTTTGCCCGGTTCATTAGAAAAGAGACCCCTTTGACTGCGCCAACTACAGAAGGATTAGTCTCCTCAGCATCGCATGCAAGATCCTCTCTGCCTAATTGTGTGAGCGTCTGAAACCGTTTGTCCATAATCTGATAGATCCCTCTCAGTGTGGTTTCAGAAGAGGAAAATCCACAATAGACCCGATCTTCACATTACGGTAGATCCTGGAAAAGACTCAAGAAGTGCAAATCGACACTCGTCACCTATTCGTCGATTTTAAGGCCGCATATGACAGTGTGCATAGAGACGAGCTATACAGTGCCATGTCTAGTTTTGGCATTCCTACCAAACTCGTCAGATTGTGTAGGATGGCGATGGAGAACTCTCGCTGCTCCGTCAAGGTCGGTACCGAACTCACCGAGACCTTCAATGTCAAAAAAGGATTTAGACAAGGCCACGCACTGTCATGTGACTTCTTTAACATCATCCTCGAGAAGATCGTGCGTAACTCACAAGTCAACACCAGAGGCACGATCTTCCAGAAGTCAGTTCAATTGTTAGCTTACGCTGATGACATTGACGTGATTGGACGAACACAGCGAGCCGTCAATGAGGCGTTTGCTGGCATTGAAGCGGAAGCGGCTAAAATGGGTCTTGCGGTAAATGAGGGCAAAACGAAGTACATGCTGTCATCAAGGAAGGACACACAACATCGACGTCTCGGGCGGAGCGTCACACTAGGCAGCAGAAACTTCGAGATAGTTAAGGACTTCGGCTACCTCGGCTCCGCGGTAAACAGGGACAACAACATCAGTACCGAAATCAAACGCAGAATCACTCTTGCCAACCGCTGTTTCTTTGGGCTCAAGAGGCAATTGAGTAATAAAGCCCTCTCTCGAAGGACTAAACTAGCTTTATGTAACAGCTTGATCATCCCCGTCCTACTATATGGCGCAGAATCTTGGACGTTAGCAAAGGCGGATGAGGAAGCCCTTAGTCTTTTCGAGAGAAAAGTTTTGCATGCGATTTTTGGTCCTGTTTGCGTTGATGGCATCTGGAAGAGAAGATTTAATGACGAACTCTATAGGCTGTACAGCGACATGCACCTGGTCAAGCGTCTACGGATAGATGGCTAGGCCATGTAGAGCGTATGGAGACCACTGCTCCGGCCCGAAAAGTCTTTGAATCCGAGCCATTGGGACAACGCAACAGAGGACGGCCTAGACTGAAGTGGCGCACACAAGTGGAGAAGGACCTCAACCAACTTGGAGTGCGCAACTGGAGACAGCTGGCGAAAGATCGTGCTGGCTGGAGAGGCATGTTGGTTGAGGCCCAGGTCCACCCCGGACTTTAGCGCCACAAGAAGAAGAACTTGATTTCAGGGTAAAGGTAATATGCTATATGGCACTCATCCGGCCGATGATAGCGTACGCTTGTCCTGTGTGGTTCAACGTGAGTCCTTCCCAGATGGAAAAGATGAGGTTGTTGGAGAGGCAATGTCTCAGGACATGTCTCAGGTTGTATCGAACTCCCGAATCTGAGTACAAGAAATTTTATCCCAACGAGACTTTGTACAACGAGGCAAACCTGATAAGGATTGATAATTTCATAATTAAATTAAGTCGACGGCACGTCGCACGGTCGTTGACTTCCACCAACAGCCTGATCTTCGGGGCTTACTACCCCAACTTGTTGTATTTCGAAAAGGTACGGCAGAATGGCATTATTCCACCAGAGGCATTTTTTCATTTAGACATGATGGGTTTAGTTCAGGACAGGGAGGGATGCCCTATAATCTTATATGTCGCACGCCGAACCGGCGACTCCTTTATGAACCGAACGTCGCTCGCAACCGCGAGGATCTGCTTCGGTTCAGTAGAGCGATCTCCGCCCGAGACAGGAGGGAGTCTGGGAAAGAACGTCACCTGTACTGGTGGCTGTGTTAAGGCCGACCCCTGCCGCCGGTAAGGGTTCTTTAAGAGTTTTTCTTTTATTATGTGTACGGATATTGGTCAGCTGGGCAGTCTGTGGTCAGCTTTTTAGCTTTAGTTTTAAGTAGTTACTAGTTAGTTTTTAAGTTATGTTTCGTCTTAGGTTTTATAATATATAAAAAAAAAGTGCACCACGGCGTATAGTCCATATATGTTAGGCATATAAATAACTGATTCGCCCTGGTGCACGCGCCTTACGCCGGACATAGTTAAGGTATAGTATATTAAGTATTAGTATGTAAGAAACAATAAAAAAAAACGAAGTGCAGCTAAGTTTTTAATACTTTTCTTAGCATAATTTAAGTTTGGATTAAAGTTAAAAAAAAGAAAAAAAAAAGATGCCGAAATGCAGTAAGATCAAATATGTTTAGATTAACTTAGAGCATCCGCATAGGGTCAGTAAGATAGATGTAAGAAAAGAATATGTTAAGCTAGTTTAAGAAAATTTGTCTAGCATATAAGTATAACCCTAAATTTTCATCAAATTTTCAATAAAAAAAAAACCAGAAATAATGAACCGTTGCTTTTTTATCCTTATCTTTGATCAAAGATTACCTCCGCTAATCTGTCAAATTGTTTACAATTGCATATTTATGTAATTAAACTTTGTTTTGGAAAAAATGGAAAATAAGCAGACGTTCCGTGATATGAAAGCTTTAATAACTCATTATTATGAACAAAATTATAGTATTCGCAAAATTTCTTCAGTGGATAACAAACTTAAATTTACAGTCTTCAATATTATAAAGTCTTTTAAAGATAACTGTTTTTTTTCATCGCGTTTCGGGAAGTGGAAGGCCTTTCAAAGGAAACGAAGAATTTTAACTGTGGCAAATAGAAACCAGAAGAAATCAGCTGTGGAAATTGCCAAAACTTTTAAGAGAGAAAAAATTGCAGAAGTAAATCCGCAAACAGTGCGCAATTTTTTACATAAAAATTATCTAAAAGCCCGCACACCTCGCAAAAAGCCAGCCTTATCAGAAAGAAACATAAAAAAGGTGTACGTGTAGAAGACGAATTAGTTCTGGAATCAAGTAATTTTTTGTGACGAGTTTAACATTTTCGGTAGTGATAGTCGGCGGTTTGTGTGGAGGAGAGACGGAACTGCTTTGGATCCCAGAAATGTCACTTCTACAGTTAAGCACGGTGGTGGGAAAATAATGGTTTGGGGTTCAATGGCAACAAACGATATTTCAAAATTTAACAACATTTTAATACGTTGATATCCTAAAACGCTGTATCCCCGAAACCAAAGAAAAATTGGGACTATCGCCGGGTGTAATGCTGTTGCATGATAATGATCCAAAGCACACAGCCGGTACAGCAAAAGATTGGTGTATTTGGAACATAAAAAGGTGTTGCCACATCCCCCTAAAGCCCGGGTCTTAATTCCATAGAGCACCTTTGGGCTGTTTTAGAAAAGGAAGTTCGAAAAAGAACCATTTGTACCAGACAAGAGCTAAAGACAGCATTGTATGAAGAATGGCCACAAATTCCATCGACTGTAATAAAAAAACCTGGTAGGATCGATGAACAGAAGATTGCAGGAAGTTATAAAAGCAAAAGAACAACACACAAAATATTAAAAAAAAATTAATTATTTTCATTTTTTGTAATTGTCCGCGTTTTTTTTTTGGCCGATGAATTTACACTATTCTTTATTTAAACCATTAGTTGCTAAAATTAATATGCATATGCAATTAATTTCGTTTTAATACATTATAATATGGGTGAGATATTTTAAGCTGAATTTGAAGGTAATCAGTGTCCCAGTTTTTTTTAGTTCACTGTAGTTGGAACTGTAAACATATGTATGTTCGAGACGAGTATACGAACATATTAAATTAAAAAATCTATAATTCGTCAAGGTATACAAAGTCAACCTTTCCTTAAAAACTCTTTTCGTTTTAGCTGGTAGGAAGCAGCGAAAATCAGACTTTAGCAGGTAAGTCGGCGTTTACTCAATACACCACATCAGCCCTTTTATATAACTTTCAACTTCCTAAATTGAAGTAGATAAGTTCTGCTTTGGTTATGGCCACAAAATAGTTTTGTGTCTTAGTTGAATGAATTGCTTATTATGCCAACAGACTTATTTTTAAATCGTACATACAATCGCCAAAAAATTGTACACATTATAGACATACAGCAATTTACATTTAGTGCGCCTTGCGTCCGCCAACAAGAAATATTAGTATTACACAATTAATCATGGAAATCGTACAAATAATAGAATAAATCCTAGAAAAATAGTAAATTTCACAAATATGGAGAATTTTTTTTTAACAACGAAATGCAGACAGACAACAATCTACTTACTGCTTTATTATAAGACGAACTATTCCGGATTCACTCTAAACTGATATAAGAATTTGATGTGCCCCAACGCCGATTCAACTTCCATCAAATGCATAAATTTCCTTTTAAACAGTTACCAGCGACCCCACTGTTCTTCCTGCGAACGCCAAACTAATAGAACGGATGGATGGACGAATATGATACAATAGATACTTCTACAGATATCATAGTTACATCGTTCACCAGTCCAAGGTAGGTAACCAGCACGGGCGCACAACTGCATCGTCTTTCAAATCAGGTCCTCATTGGTCACAGATGTACTCTCCGGACAGCGCCAGCGTTTATGTTCCCCATCCTCGATCACACCGTCAAAGTGAAGTCCTCACTCTTGATCGACGCTGATCAGGTTAGTTTCCCTAAGATTGCGTTTATGGAACGTTCAAGATTTCGTTCTTTTGTTGCGTGTGCCTCAGTAAAGCTGACGTCCAGGCATATCATTACCACGTGCCCGACACAAGTCTCGGTGCTAGCGTGCGTAATCAATTATCTAAGTCTGTGAAGCAGCGGGTTCGATAATAACCAAGTTACTGACGCCGCGTTGCTTTGATCGTCACCTGTGAAATGAAATGAAAATCGAGTACTTGTGTCAACTTGAGAAATAAGCAACCTCTGTTCTCGTGCGAGAAGGCATAAGAAGGCATAATTTTGTAAAAATTTCTGACCCAGAAACCAGAAAATCCCTCGAGTGCATGCTGGTTTCATATAAGCGGTGCCATATAAAGTTCTTGGATCCTTATTTAATTGCCGTAAATAAGAAAACGAAAAAGATGGACGATAAATTAAGAGGAGGAATAAACTAATTATAAAAGCAAATGATAAGCGATTCGGTTCCAATCTAACGCAAAATGTGTGTGCGAAAAGAATCATTTGATATCAAAGAACGTTTGCCGATCTTCTGCATTACAGCGAGTGCCCTTCCCCAAGATTCCTGGTACACATATCGGTTGCCACCGTTGGACAACTGATTCATGTTCTGATTCATAGAGTGCGACGGTAAATTATTGGTTTGCTTTGTTGGCACTGCTCCTTGCCGAGTTTCATTTAATTGTACCGACCCGACTGTAGATTGATCGAAGACAAGATTGAGGAAGTCGCCGTTGACGTAGTGACTGATGGCGACCCTTCTCCGTCTGCATGTGTGAGGATGTTGTGTCAATTAATGATCTGTTTCTGGGATGTCGAGGTGACAGATATGGTCAGTCGCAACTGGTTTTGATCGGGTTATGTTGATGCAAGTAAGGGAAAGACAAAAATGACAAGATAAAAACCAATACAAAGGATAGTGCATTGCATGACTTATAGATTTTTACGTAAGGCGTGGAGTTCAACGTTCGACAAGAAAGGGTGATAAAATGTTAATCAATGTGAAATAAAGGCTTTATAAGGTTATTAGCTTTGTGACAGGCTGTTAAAGAGAAATTCTTTGAACTGCGTATGGTTTGGGCATGGAAGTGTTAACAAGATGTTCGGATTTCGGTATGTGTCAGGTTTTGTGAAGGATGATTATGTAGATGAACAACTAATTTTTTGAATTCCGTTTATTGTGTTCACGACGTTATTTCTCTTTAGGTCTCTATTGCATTTTTAAGATATTCACCGTTTGTTGGTCAAATCAGTAATCAACAAATGCACGGTGACATGCGAAATTGTATTCATTTTGAGTTTTTAAGCAATTTTAATATTTTTTTCTATGTAAGTTAAATGGTAGTAGCACAAAAGTAAAGTTTCACGAAAATAAGTAAGTTTTTTATATTTATACAACAAATTTTTGCTTTTAAAAATGTATGGGACTTAACTTTAGAAAACATGTGAAAAATACATTGTTAGAGGGGGGGAAAAACATTTCAAAAAGAAATAATTGATGTCAAATGTATGGTACATTGCAAGACCAAAAAGCCATTTTTTCTATTTTATTTCTTAGACAGTTTTACTCTTTGAGTGTTGTCAGCAGCTCGAAAGAGGTGGTGACGTGAAAAATTGGAGGTGTTCAGCCGGGAATCTAACCTGGACTTTCGGCGTGTGAGCGTCGCACGCCCTCTACGCCACGGCGGCCATCACAACGTCACTTAACGCAAAATCGGTTTTCGCAAATTTCTACTACATGCGGCTAACTTATGGAACTTATCTCTCTTAGGTAATTTTCAACCGATGTGACCTAGACGTGGTAGTAAAATACAATGGTAAAGCAAAATTCATTTTGAAAGAAATCATTTATTCACGAAATATTTTGTGATTTCCTTTTTATTAAATTTGGTGAATGATTCTCTTTCTTTCTGCAGCACATAAGCAAGTATAAACAATCAATGTCCAAACCAAATTAAATACTCAGAATAAAAGTTTGGGTAGAGAGAATAAAAGCTGACGGCTTATTAAGAATAGTATATCGAAAATAAACGTAATCAATCCAATCTCGAGTGCTGTTTATATCTTAAATCTTAAGTATGCTAGTATTCATAAGTCCTCGGATATAGTAAAATCCAGAAAAACTGATAAGCCCTCTTACCACTTCAGTCTAGGCCGTCCTCTGTTGCGTTGTCCCAATGGCTCGGATTCAAAGACTTTTCGGGCCGGAGCAGTGGTGTCCATACGCTCTACATGGCCTAGCCATCTTAAGCGTTGTATCCGTAGACGCTTAACCAGGTGCATGTCGCTGTACAGCCTATAGAGTTCGTCATTAAATCTTCTCCTCCAGATGCCATCAATGCAGACAGGACCAAAAATCGCACGCAAAACTTTTCTCTCGAAAAGACTAAGGGCTTCCTCAACCGCCTTTGCTAACGTCCAAGATTCTGCGCCATATAGTAGGACGGGGATGATCAAGCTGTTATATAAAGCCAGTTTAGTCCTTCGAGAGAGGGCTTTATTACTCAATTGCCTCTTGAGCCCAAAGAAACAGCGGTTGGCAAGAGTGATTCTGCGTTTGATTTCGGTACTGATGTTGTTGTCCCTGTTTACCGCGGAGCCGAGGTAGACGAAGTCCTTGACTACCTCGAAGTTTCTGCTGCCTAGTGTGACGCTCCGTCCGAGACGTCGATGTTGTGTGTCCTTCCTTGATGACAGCATGTACTTCGTTTTGCCCTCATTTACCGCAAGACCCATTTTAGCCGCTTCCGCTTCAATGCCAGCAAACGCCTCATTGACGGCTCGCTGTGTTCGTCCAATCACGTCAATGTCATCAGCGTAAGCTAACAATTGAACTGACTTCTGGAAGATCGTGCCTCTGGTGTTGACTTGTGAGTTACGCACGATCTTCTCGAGGATGATGTTAAAGAAGTCACATGACAGTGCGTGGCCTTGTCTAAATCCTTTTTTGACATTGAAGGTCTCGGTGAGTTCGGTACCGACCTTGACGGAGCAGCGAGAGTTCTCCATCGTCATCCTACACAATCTGACGAGTTTGGTAGGAATGCCAAAACTAGACATGGCACTGTATAGATCGTCTCTATGCACACTGTCATATGCAGCCTTGAAATCGACGAATAGGTGGTGAGTGTCAATTTGCATTTCTTGGGTCTTTTCCAGGATCTGCCGTAATGTGAAGATCTGGTCTATTGTGGACTTCCCTGGTCTGAAACCACACTGATAGGGACCTATCAGGTCATGGACAAATGGTTTCAGACGCTCACACAATACGGCAGAGAGGATCTTGTATGCGATGTTCAGGAGACTAGTCCCTCTGTAGTTGGCGCAGTCAAAGGGGTCTCCTTTCTTGTGGACCGGGCAAACGACGCTGAGATTCCACTCATCGGGCATGCTTTCCTCCGACCATATCTTACAGATGAGCTGGTGCATGCGCCCAGCCAGGTCATCTCCAGCTGCTTTAAATAGTTCTGCGGACAGTCCGTCCGCTCCAGCAGCTTTGTTCGACTTTAGCTTGGATATTGCTATCCTCACCTCGTCTAAGTCGGGGGGACGGAATGCTTGTCTATCATCGTCCAAATTGAGTGGAACATTCTGCCTAACAGCGGGATTTGGGTCGTCATCGCCGTTTAGGAGTCTGCAGAAATGATCCTTCCAGATTCTCAGCACAGACTGCGACTCTACTACTAGTTGTCCATTTTGGTCCCGGCAGGCCTTGGTCCGAACCTTGTATCCTCCGGATAGCTGTTTTACCTTTCGGTAAAACTTTCGGACTTCATTCCTGCCAAAGCACCTTTCCATTTCCTCGACCGCGCACTTCTCATGCTCCTTCTTCTTCCTTCTGAGAAGCCGGTGCTCTTCGCTTCTTCTTTGTTCGTAGAGTTCACGAACAGCTCGCGTTGTTCGATGCAGCGTCGCTTTATAGGCGTCTTGTTTAGCTGCGTGCGCTTGCCTGCACTCGTCGTCAAACCATGGGTTCCTTCTGGGTGGTGACGTGAAACCCAGCACATCAGTGGCAGCATCTTTGATGGCTTCTTGACAACGTTTCCATTCTTCTTCTATACTTAAAGCAGGAAGCGTCGAACTCTGGGCGAGTTTCCGGGAGACTCGGTCGGCAAAGTTCCCAGCAATCAGCTGCGATTGTAGCTTTTCGACGTCAAACCGTTTTGGCCTTTCTCGACTCCGTTACTCTCTCGATATCCGGGTTCTTACCTTGGCTACAACAAGGTGATGATCCGAGTCAATGTTTGCACCTCGGAAGGTTCGGACATCGAGAATACTGGAGGAGTGTCTGACGTCGATCGCAACGTGATCAATCTGGTTGACGGTTGATTGATCAGGAGATCGCCAGGTTCCTTTGTGAATGTTCAGGTGTGGGAACCGCGTGCTAGCCACAGAGAGGTTTCGCCCCGAGGCAAAGTCCAACAGCCTGAGTCCGTTTCCGGATGTGTTGTCGTGCAGGCTGTGTTTACCGATGACTCCAGCAAAGATGTCCTCCTTTCCCAGCTGAGCGTTGAAATCTCCTAGAACGATCTTGGTGTCATAGCTGGGGCATCGATCGTATGTTCTTTCTAGGAGATCATAGAAGTCATCCTTGATGTTGTCATCCTTCTCCTCTGTCGGGGCGTGAGCGCATATTAGGCTGATGTTCCCGAATTTAGCCTTGATGCGGATTGTCATGAGGCGCTCGCTGACTGGGTCGTAGCTCAAGACTTTTTGCCTAAGTCTGCCTCGAACAACAAATCCGCATCCGAATAAGCGCTGCCTTCTCTCTCTATAGCAATTGCTGTAGTAGATATCGCAGTTCTTCATCGCTTTTATGCCAGGCCCATCCCATCGCACTTCCTGGATGGCGGTTATGTCAGCTTTGTAGCTGTCAAGGGCCTCCGCAAGTTGTTCGGCTGCACGTGGCCTGTTAAGGGACCTCACATTCCACGTGCAAAACCGAAAATCGTTGTCCTTTAAACGTTTGCTGGGGTCGTCAACAGTTAATCCGTCCTTATCCGAGGCATATCGGTTTCTCTGAACTATTTTATTTTTACGTGGTAAGGAAGTTACCCTCACGCACAACCCACAGACTGGTAGGCCAGGCCCATTATTTAAATCCTCGGGCAGAGGGGGTCGCTGCATACATTAGTTCACCATACAACGGGTGTTGTGATGGCTATCCAGGGGGCGCCACGTGGAGGCTGTATGTCAACTTGACCTATGCACTAACGAGGATTGCCTTGGCAGCTCGCCATGTTGAGCGCAATCAACGACGTTACCTCGCGTGCATAGGCCCATGCCCCCCTTTGATGATCCCTTTGAGTCCCAAAAAACTGTGGCCATGAGTTTCCCAGTAGACGAAGTGACTTTCAACTTTTTTTGGGGGGCTGTTCGTTTTTTATGCCACTGCATGGACTCTTGTTTGCTTTCAGGGTTATAGTGGTGAACCCATGGTCGGTCCCCAGTAACAATTCGATCCATAGCACCGTCCGCGTTCTCACTACACATCTCGAAAAGCTCTCAACTGCATGCGATTCTCACTTTTTTCTGAGACGCTGTGAGCATTCGTGACACCCACCTTGTACTGACCTTTTAAAGGTTAAGATGGTCATGAAGAATGGTGTGAATGGTACCAGTTGTAAGCTTGGTGATCTCTGCCATCATTTTCACCTTTATTCGGACATCTTCAAGAACAAGTTTTTCGACTTCTTTGATGCTAATGATGCTCGTTTGCTGGCATTGAAGCGGATGCGGCAGTGCGACGCTCACACGCCGAAGGGTCTAGGTTCGATTACCAGCTCAACACCAATTTTTCGAATTTTTCACTGCACCGCCTCTTTTGAGCTGCTGACAACACTCAAAGAGTAATAACTGTCTAAGAAAGCTTCTCAAATTTCGCCGTTCGGAATCGGCAAAAAACTGTATGGCAATGGTCCCTTCTATTCGTGAGAGAACAGTAGCGCGCACAACACGGGTAGTTGATGAGCAAGCTCGGCCCTGGTCCCCCTATGGACTGTAGTGCCAATAATTATTATTGATCATCATAGTACTTTATGGCGCGGGAACCTGGACGTTACCAAAAGCGGAAGAAGACGCCCTTTGTCTTTCGAGAGAAAAGTTTTGAATACGATTTTTGATCCTGTTTGCGTTGATGGCATCTGGAGTAGAATATTTAATAATGAACTCTACGACCTGTATAGCGACATGCGCTGGCCTTGCGTTAAATACAACGCTTAATATGGCAATGCCATGTAGAGCGTATGGACACCACTGCGGCCCGAAAAGTCTTTGAATCTGAGCCATTAAAACAACACAACAGAGGACGGCCTAAGGTAGTGTACACAAGTGGGGAAGGACCTCAACCAACTTGGAGTGTGCAACTTGAGGCAGCTGGCGATAGGTTCGTGCTAGCTGGGGAGGCATGTTGGTAGAATCCAACACTCCGGACTGTGGGGCCACAACAAGAAGAAAAACATACGGTAAAATTGCCTGAGACACAGACAATTGAAGTTTTGGTCAAATAAGCATGAGCATGGACATTTTAACAATACTTGAAGTGTGCTTTATCTAAGATTGGTTGAAAAACAATGTTTCACATTTATTTTCTTCGACATTATAGATTGAAAATTCTCCAGATGTAAAAACGAGGGACCTTTCCTTTCGGGGTTGTTTGAAGGCATAGGTTGACGCTAAAAATAACAAAGCTTTGGCCAAGAATTTGGCCAAAATATGGCAGAGCTACATACCATACATTCAGCGTGCAATGTTTTTTTTTTTCTCGTATTAAGACGATAGAAGAAAACATCTGACGCTTTCAGCGACAAAGGTGTACGAGTTCATAATAAAAACTTCCTACACAATACAAAAAGTTATGATTTCCAACATCTTTTGTTTTGGTACAGTTAAATTTATTAAAAATAAATAAATTACAGGATTTTAAAAAGTTGGAGTTCGAGTCATTCACTTGACAGTACAATTACGATTTGGACATTTCTTTAAGGCATATGTAAATTAAGAATAATAGTCTCTTACGATGATTTCGTTGCAATTAGACTTTAATTTTTCTTAATTCTGCTTTTCTGTTTGAAGTGTGTTTTTGACAGATTTGTTATTGCAAGTTATCAGCTACTTTTGCTAGTTTTAATAAAAGGATATATTTTCGTCATTCTTTGGTTATTACATGTTATTCGAAGCTAGGGTCGACCTGACCTTGTCGTGATAGTTGCATTTATTTTTGAACAGGGTTAAACAAATTTTGTGAAAGGTTACGAAACGAATCATTCTTGCTCGAAAAAAGGAACTTATTACAAAATGCTTGTTTGCTGTAATTACCATACATCTTTACTTCTTTTGTAAAAGTATTATTGATTGAGATCATTTGAGTAGTCGCGTAAAGGCCAAAAGACAATCAAACAAAATTTTGCAATTTGTGCTTGCAAATGGGTTTTGTCAGTAGAGTGGGGGGGATAGGTTATTTTAATTGCAAAAACTCACGACGGAACGTACCATGTTATTCGAATTTCATAGCACTATTGAAATAGACGGTACGACAAGAGGAAAATGGATATAGGAAAGAGGAAACACTTAATTATAGCAGCAGCAGTTATTAAATTACTGCAGATCTATTAAACTGCAGATCTATGTGTGCAATTGCAGCAAATTAATTAATTTTTCAGTATTATTTCATTAGAAAAGCAGGAGTGACGTTACAGTCAATTGAAGAATTTATACAATTATTGATTTAGGTGCAAAACTTGAGCAGGATGGTCACTTCACTCTACTGAAGGAGAAGAAAAACCATCAATAATTTTATTTAGTTTGGCTAACAACAAATGGGTTTCTTTAAAATGATGTCGGCCAGACATAAGTCTTCGTACAGCGCTTTTATAAAGAAAACACATCATATTATATTTTAGAAGAAACATATTACTTTAATAAATACTTATTAAATATATGCTTTAAAAATAAAAGTAAACAATTATTGCATTTGGAGTAAAGTCATAAATTAAATTCCACTTAATTTACGGAATACGGAATAAATTATGAAGGGACCTTGTCAGATTGGAGCATTTGTATATTTCCTATTAAAAAGCAACTCACTTCAAAATGCTTGTTGGATATCCTTTCACTTAAATAATGACTTTAGGTCGGTTTGTAATTTTGCTTACCAATTCTCTTGTGTTATATAAGCCCATTCTTTGACTTAATTTTTTTAATTGAAATTTGTTTTATTCGTTCTTTCAATGCTATTAATATTTTCACAAGTGCTTCAAAATTGTTAAATACGTATAAATAGTTTTGAGGAATGTTTTTAGTAGGTGAGAAGTATTATATATGAGCCAGAAACGCACTTTGTGAGCTCGATTACAGAGAGATTTCGTCCTAAACGTTCTCCCGGACTTAAGGTTACATTTCACCAAATGTTAATGTGTAAGAAAAGCACGTTTTACTTGAACTCACAACCTGGTCGCCGTGCCGTCGTGGGTAGAGTGCGGCACTCACACGCGTAAGGTCTAGGTTCGATTACCGGCTAAAGACCCCCATTTCTTACAGAACCACCTCTTTCGAGTTGCCTGTCAAATAGTAATAACTGTCTAAGAAAATTACGCCGTTCGATGTCGACATAAGACTGTAGGCCCCTTTTACTATTGAGCGAACAGTTTCGCTGAAATTAGATTATCTACACAGACTCAGACTAAAAACATAAAAGTTTAAAACGTTATAAAGATTTTATTGATTTCGATCGATCGTTTCCAAACTCGTCAACAGACTAATTGCTTCTTTAATAATTTGTTTTAAAGAAAACTTAGTTGCTGAAGTGGTATTTATCGGCTTGCATTGACCCAGATGATTGAAAACATTTCATTATAATAAATTTACTCTCCCTATTAATTCTGTTCAAAATAAAAGACAAAATATTATTGGAACTTCATTAACAATTTAATTATAACAAAACATGTAGTATAACATACTATTCAAAGCTGGCAAAAGTAAGGAAACTCCTCAAGTTTCCTAAAATAAAATATTTTCTCTTCTTATGTACCGTTACATTGCTGTATGATATAATGACAAACTGGAGTTAAAGGATTCACTTGAAAAAAGTTTAGTGGAGGAATAAGACATGTTTTGATAAGTTAAAGATTATAATGGCTCATAATAAATATAATAAAAGCTTTAGACCAAAAATAATTTATGATTATAAGAGGGGTGTTTCCTTAAAAGAAATATATAATAAATATTCAATCCTAAAAACAGTTATATCTAATAATAATCATAACTGCTGGCGCTAAAGTCCAAAGAAGGACCAGGGCGTAGCTTGCTAATCAAATACTCGTGTTGTGCGCGCTACTGTTCTCTCACGAGAAGAAGGGACCTACAGTTTTTTGCCGATTTCGAACGGCGAAATTTGAGAAGCTTTCTTAGACAGTTATTACTCTTTGAGTGCTGTCAGCAGCTCGAAAGTGGTGGTGCCGTGAAAAATTCGAAAATTGGTGTTGAGCTGGGAATCGAACCTAGACCCTTCGGCGTGTGAGCGTCGCACTCTACCTACTACGCCACGGCGACCACAGTTATACCTAAACTTATAAAAAAATATAATGAAACAGGTTCGTTTGAATTAGTCCATGGAGGAGGCAGGCTTTGGAAAACTACATCAAAGCAAGACCATCTGCTGATCGGAAAAATATAAGCTGAACCTGGTGTTTCCGCAAAGGCACCCGTAAAAGTATTTAATTTAAACATCCATGAATGGCTTGTAGAAGAATTGCAGAGTTCTGGTTGTTTTCAAAGCGACCTTCAAAAAAATTCTCTCATTTCAAAGAGATCGTATTACTTTTGCGCAAACTTATGGAAGTTGAAGAACGGCAAAATAGAAAATCGCACTTTTTTCCGATGAATCAATAATTAATTTAATTCATACTGATGGAATGAGGCGTGAAAGATGACCAGCTGGAAAAGGACGATTGACGCTACTGTAACAAAACTGTGAAGCATGGTGGCAGCTCCATAATGGTGTGGGGATGTTTTTCATTCCAAGCGTTATAAAAACTCCGTAAAACGGAGGAACGAATGGATCGACTTCAATCCCAAAATATTTTGGAAGAGACAATGTTGCCCTACGCCAAGGGTCACTAAAGGGGCAACATTTCAGAAACCATCTGCAACTTCTTAATGCTTTTCACGAAGAATGGACAAAAACACCACTAGCCTTTGTAAACAATCTTATAGAATCTATAGAATCTATGCCAAGACAATGCCACGCAGTTTTTAAAACTAAGAGTGACCCCACAAAATTTAGGGATAGAAATGATACAATAGCAAACTTTTTTTTCCAGTTTCCTTAGTTTTGTACGCCCAGAATAGTATGGTATATTATGTTTTTTGTTCAAATGTTTCAATCATTTCAGTTTCCTTAGTTTTGTCCGATACTGTATGTGTAATACTCTTTAATTTCTAGTTTAATCAAATTATATTAACATGTATTTTTAATACACAACTATAGTGTAATTGAACTTTTTCTTGATTCACATATACTGTAGCAAGTTTGGTTAGAATGTGATTTGGGTAAAATCAGGGCTACCGCTCTCACACTTTATGTGTAAAACAGAATTTTGAAACAGGTATAACAAGTTTCTGCTCTGCTTCATTTGCAACACTACACAGCATTACAATAGATATTTTGTGATCAACTTTCGGGTATTTCTGTCATAAAAGTAATGATCATTTAATGGTATTTCCCACAGTGATTCATTGCACAAGCTTCAGATTTACATTTTATTTAGCTGACTCACATCCGATTCGCGTCCTCTTTATACAAACCATTTAAAACCAGCTATTTACACAAGCAAGCCGATTATATATGATGTAATGAATAACCACTAAAATACCGTAACTATTCGGGCGTACAGCTATAAACCGAATTACCACACTGACACCACATCCATGACGTTGTAATAAAACGTCCAGCGCGCTCATAAAACTCCCAAGACTTAGTGGCACTATATGGCAGACTCCTTCGGTGGTCATCTACACCACTTAAGAGTATCAATCACTTCCTATTCCATTAACAAAATTTCTAATTGCGACTCCGCTTTTAATGGTCATGGACCCGGTCTCGTGCGCTCCCAGAGAGATCAGGGAACCGGACAAGATTCAAATAACATCCACGAAATCCATTAATGTTCCATTTGTATTGGGAGAACCGAGATTCCAAAGATTCCGGCACTTCGTCCTCGTCCGACCGATCGGATAGACCAATGCATCGATTGAGTCTGATAGACCAGCAATCCGATAGACTGATAGGCGCATAGCGCCGTTCACGGCGCGGCGTCATCATCGTCATCTTCATTGCATCTAGTCACGTGGTCGTTAAATAAACTTGTAACTGTCGGATGAGTAAAATGGCAGGGATGCGATCATTACCGCGTGTTGGGAGCTGTAACAAGTCGTTAATTAATTGACTATCAAAGCAAAGGTCTAGGATGGTGTCTTCTTCCTCATTCATTACCACCAGCTGAGGGCTATTTTATGGGGTGAGGTATTTCTGGTGTCGGAGGACTGAAGATGTATGAGGTTCTAACTAGGCTCAATAAAATTTCAATTTTCTCCTGTGAATTATGATCCAAGTATGAACATTTCAGCTTTTAGGGTTTGTCTTAGGCGTTTATTGGCACTTCAAATTGGGTAATTTTGCTGCCTTTGTAGAATTAAATCAAATTCTTGAAACGTCAACTCACGTGTAAAATGGCCAGTCTCAAAATACCACGTGAGCATAATATAAACAATTGGTCACATTTGAATGAAAAATGTCTTCAGATTAAAAATATAAAAGTTTATAATTTTGTATAATGTGCATTTCACTCACATATTGATGGTGTCAATTTTCTATACACTACTTAAAGGATGACAAATAAATATAAAATAATAATAAAATATACTAACCCTACACCACAATTGACAATTTTACCAATATTGAACTTAAATACAAAATAATAGGTATATATTTTTTTGACAGCAGTTATTGAAACATTGCGTGGTAGAGGAAGTGGTTTCATTTTCAAAAGTCTTATTAATATAAGAGAAATTGTAGTTTTGAATAAGGACATACAAATATGGATTTTTATCTAATCAAAATTGGTGACGAATCGGAAATATTTAACCCGAAACCATATTAGAAAACAAAAACTTTTCGATGACATGAACTTTGACTGGCGTATGCTTTGAAATGTTGTAATGTGGGCTTTTTTGTTTATTGGTAAAAAATTCCATAATGTTATCATTCCTACTGTATTTCAAAGAAATACAAAAATGAGATAATTTTCCTTGACTTATATATCCGACGGCATTGAAAATACGTTTGCGTTTTTTTGTCGTGAGTTCGATGTAGCAAAATGCATTTTGTCATTATATCAGGCTTTATTTCTATGATCTGCAGACATTTTTTCGAAATGGTTTTGTAGGTTTTTATGTATTGATAAAGAGTCACAATGCATATGTATGTCTTAAGAAGATAGAAGACATATTTCTTAAAATATTTATTTATATATTTATATTTTTACAATTTTTTTTTTACGATAGGTACGCATTTATTTTCATTTTATTGAAAAAAAAGGTTATTTAAAAAATGTAATAGGAACTAATACGCCCTCAGTTAAAATTCAACTATTACTTTTTATTAATGTTTTAGAATGAAAAAAATTCTTTCTAAAAAGATAAATGTTTTCGAAGCACTCAAACATGAATTGTACAGTACAATATTATAGGTGTCAATATTTTTTTTTTGTGTTTAAACGTCTACTACCCCGTGTTGTTTTTTACTTAAAGGTTGAAAGGCCTTTGTAAAAACTTGATTTTTTTAACTTTTCTATTAGCTTAAGTTTAAATAAGCCTATGTTGAAATAAGAGCCTGAAACATAAAAAATGATTTTTTAAATCAATTTTTGGCATATAAGCTTAAGTGTAAATCATAGAGCATTTTCTGAAAAAGATTAATTTAAAAAATTGTTGAAATTAGTTGTGTGGCTGTTATTTAACAACAAAATATGCAATTTAGGGATATGTCCCGAAAAAAAAAACAGTAGTCTAGTACTAACAGCTTCAAATTAATTACCTAAAAAGCCTATAAAATAAAGCTCACAATAGTCAATTTTTAAACTAGTATAAATAATTGGAACAGAAATATAAAAAGTATACGATTTATTCATACTTTTCGCTTGACTTGACTGTTTTCAACAATTCAGCCGTTCGATTTTTATAACGTCAATTCATTTTCGATGGACTTTACTGCCAATCGATTCCTGTCCTTACACCTAGGGTTAACCATCAAATTAATTTTTTTGAAGTTGAGCCTTGGGATGTGGAATTGAAAAGAAGAATTTTTCCAAATTCGAAATTTTACATCTTACGATATCAATTCAACAATGCCATACCGTCTAACTATGCATACGTCATTCCGCTTAACAATGTTGCCGCCAATCATCGCTCATATAGCGAGAATGAATTTTTAATTCAGAGTCATTTCATGGTGCGGTATTGAAGAATTGCATAACGAATGACAAAGTGAGATACACGCTGCAGTGTTCTCTCCTCTGTCCATCTCTCATTTGACAGGTTTTTCACATCCTACCGCCATCGACTGGTTCTGTCTCCATGGCCGCACATATTGATTCTCCTCTTACCAAACAAACAGCATTGACATTGAAGTTTCGCATCGGCCTAGCCATGGGTGATATAAGAGACGATGTTGCATAAAAGCCAATCTTCAGTGTGTGCATCTGCAGCACCGCTTTACTAGGCACCGTCGCTCCTTACCCTCATTCATCTCAAATCCGAAAGCAGGTGAAACGATTCATTACTGTCACGACATTGCCGGTTCTGTTCTAATGCATGGTGGGTAGACGGCGGTTGTTTGTGTTTGCAAGGCAAGCGGGACAGGCTGGTCAGGACTTCAACATATTTTGGCTCTGAGGTCCCACGGAATTCACTCGGAATCTTTTAGGCTTCCATTCGATTGTATAACGGTGACTTATTTTTAGATAGCCGATCTGCCACTTCATTCTCATCTCTATCTATAGGTGGTGACGTGCTTATATACTGGTCCCCATGTTCAGGGCGAGTCAAGGTTTGACAATGGAATTTCCGGGTTGACAATGTGACGTTTAGTGACAAATAGTGTCAGGAACCCTGGGCAGGTTCTCAGCTGGAGCGCGTCCATCCTAAACAGAGCACACATCCACTTGAAGATGCTTATATGCGAGTTAGTTCCAGGTCCAGGTGCGACATCGGTTGAAGTGCGTTCGCTTGGACGACAACTACAATGGCAACGACGAACCGCAGCCACAAGAGGAACAAGAGGAATGACAACAGCAACAACAACAACGAGAACAACAAGCGCAAGATGTGTGTCTTCTTGGGCAAGCGATGATTATCTCCGAAGCGGTTCGGTGGCATTCTTTTGTCGTCGGATTCTTATCCCTATCTCAGGAGAAAAGCGAGCGAAGCACACAGATCGAAATCGAGATGCCTTCCTTGCCGGCTGTATTTGCCGCACCGGCCAATTGCATGTGGAATGGAATGTGAATCCATGGAATACGAGTATACTCTCCAATTTACTGTCTTTCTCACTCTCGCTCGCATCTGCTCTAGTCGGCCGGCGTCTGGTTGTTTAGGTTCCGCTGGTTCGTCGGTTGCCGGGATATGCGATTTTAAGTGTCATGAAGACTGCCAAGACAGCGCTGGTTCATGGTCGCGGGCAGGGTTGACAGCTAAAACATACGGGGATTGGTAATGGGTTCTTAATTGTTTATGAGGGGATACATAGTTTCCTGGATTTGAGGAAGTCCTCGCTATCTGTGCCGTGGTATCTGGGCATGTTAATGTCGGTCAAGTTGTCCCCTGAGATTTGAAATGTTGGTTTTTCAGTTCAAGGAACAGGTTCGGCTTTGAATTGACTAATATTTGGGTTCTTGTAATTTGAAATTTCCCAAGGTTTGAATATGAAAAGATTTTATGAGATTTTTTTCAGAAAATAGTTGTAACTGCACATATTCCAGTTTCTTAGCCAACATTCCTCACATCCTAACAAATAAATAAAAAACTAAAGAAGCTGTGCCTTCAAGTCATTGATTGTTTGGAACTATAAGACTTCCACTTGAGATATATCTTAATACAAAATTATTGTCAGATAACAACACGGTACATCATATATTAATACAGACATAAAATAAGCCCAGAATAGGCATTGAAATTGATTATTTTTTCGTACATGATAACGACCCAAGGCGTTCCGCTTGTATAAAAAAGGAATGGTTCTTGTATAATGTGAAAAAAGTTCTTCCACACCCTACCCAAAGCCCGGATCTTAACCCAACTGAATACTTGTGGGCATGTAAATCGATAGCGCGCTCCAAGAAGCGATTTACTTTTTTTTTAATTGGGAACCTGACTGTTATTGTTTTTTAAAGATAAAAATATTGCTTTCTTTTGTATTTTATTTCATTTTAATATTCTTATTAGGCCAAGAGAAATCCAAGGGAAGATGATTGATTCAGTAGTGTTCAACTTTTTGTTTGTTTACATATATCTATTCTGTAGGCTACTGTCCTTTTTTTATACAAACGTCGTCCCGAGACTGACATATAGGCGGCGCCACTAGCTAGAAACCCATATTATTTTTAGGAAGTACAGTCATTCAGATGATACCTACCAAATTTTCATGACAATTTACAGTTACAAATTACAGTGTTCCAAGTGACGCTACTTTTGCGATGTTTAAAACAATTGAGAAAACAGAATTTGGTGTGTTGATGAAACGCTGCTTTTTGATGGGATAAATACCGTACAAGCTCAGCAATGGCTTGAAAAGTGGGACTCTGCTCCATAAAACACAACTGTTTGTCGGTGGTATGCTGACTTTAAACGTGACCGTACAAACACCAACGATGCCGAACGTTCTGGGCCAATTGAAGTGGTTACACCTGAAAACATCAAAAAGTACATAAAATCGTTTTGGAAAATCGCAAAGTGAAGTGGTTACACCTGAAAACATCAAAAAGTACATAAAATCGTTTTGGAAAATCGCAAAGTGAAATTGAGTTAGACAGCTGACACCCTGAAGATATAACAAGGCAGTATGTACAATATTTGGCAAGAACATTTGCCCATGAGAAAGACGTTTTTGAAATGGGTGCCGCTTTTGCTCACGATGGACCAAAAACAACAAAATATAGATGATTTTGAGAGCTGTTCGGAGCTGTTTCACCAGAATAAACATGACTTCTTGCATGGATGAAACATGGATCCACCACTACACTCCAGAGTGAAATCGACATTCAGCGGAGTGGACAGCAGCCGGTTAACTAGGCTCAAGGCGTGCCAAAACACAAAGGTCGGCTGGCAAGATTATGACACTCGTATTTTGGGATGCGCTCGAAATATTATTCATCAAGCATTTTGGAAAGGCAAAAAGATCAACAGTGAATACTCCATGGCATTATTGTTGCATTTGAGGGAAGAAATTGCAAAAAAAAAACAGTCCCAAAAGAAGAAAGAAAAATTCTTTTCCACCAAGACAATGCATCGTGTCACAAGTCGTTGGCTACCATGTCCAAATTCCTTCAGCACATACCGTATTCTCCAGATCTGTCCCCAGCGATTTCTACTACTTTTCAGACCTCATAAACATCACCGAAAGTGACTGCCTATTTTGAGCCCAAAGTTAAATCCCTCCACAAAAAAGGTTTCGAAATGTTAGAACGGCGTTGGTCTGATTGTATCACACTTGAAGGAAACTGTGTTGATGAATAAAGTCAAATTTTGTATAGAAAATGTTTTTTTATTGGTTAATTCCGGAACTTATTGAGTGATATGTTACATAGGTACGTTATGTTAAATATTTTGTAAATTTTTGATAGCAGCCTCGCTTATCAGCTTTTCGACTCGTCTTCAACGTTTGCCTAATCCTAAAACTGGAGCGACGAATTTGCACTTGCATCCAATCTAACAGTTGCTTATCGTGAAGCTTGCTAAAACCAAAATAAAGTTTTGGTTGGAGTTAGTATAAAGGACACTTCAAAGGACATGCTTTTATAAATTTTCTTCTATGGGGCTTCCGGATCAAAATCAAAAAATCGATCCTCATGTGACTGAGAAGACCAATAAGACGAGGTTCCCGAATAGTCACAAAATACGTCAGCATTAAGCTGTTGCTCCACGGGACAGCAATTGCAACATCGGACAAGGCGATGTATCTTGGAATGAACTTCATTGAAAGGTTGAAGTTCAATTCTTCAAAATGACAGCATCTCCAAGACGACCATAGAGAAGCTGTCGACCTTCGGGCTTACAATCGGCAAGGACTGAATTGAACATCGTGCATCACAATAATAATAATAATAATAATTGTTGGCGCTACAGTCCAAAGGGGGACCAGAGCCTAGCTTGCTCATCAACTACTCGTGTTGTGCGCGCTACTGTTCTCTCACGAGTAGAAGGGACCTACAGTTTTTTGCCGACTCCAAACGGCGAGATTTGAGAAGCTTTCTTAGACAGTTATTACTCTTTGAGTGTTGTCAGCAGCTCGAAAGAGGTGGTGCCGTGAAAAATTCGAAAAATTGGTGTTGAACTGGGAGTCGAACCTAGACCCTTCGGCGTGTGAGCGTCGCACTCTACCCACTACGCCACGGCGACAACATCGTGCATCAGCACCTGCAAAATAACTTCGTCCAACTGTTCAAGTAGCAGCTAGGCGAAACTGGAACCCAACATAAATCAATTATCAGGAATTTGTTGATTTCAGTTTTGGCTAATGGTTGAATCAGTATAAGGAAAGTTGTGAGTGCCTACATGTTTCCGACTGGTTCCTGAAGTTTAAAGAAAAGAAATTCGAACCGAAATTATTAGTCAATTATTATTAACTAATGCTGGACTCCGTCAAGCAAAATCGACACAGATTAAACCCAGAATTAGCATATTAAGGGCTTATGAACCTTGCAGCATCATTCTATTTGTATCATATTCATATGACAAGATAGATCAATATTTTTCACTCGTCCTTTACATTACACTTCTAAGTTCTTGTATTAATTTCAAATACACTAACAGGATGTAAAAAGTGAAAACACATGAAAACTTTTGTTACTAAAAATGTTTTACTTCTTTTAAAAGATAATATGTATAAACCAATACATAAATTTATCACAAGAACAAATATTTTACAGCAATTGAGTGTATTTCATTTTCATTTGCATTGTATTATTAATGTAGCATGAACAATAGTGCATATAATTGTAAGATGTTTTTTTTTTATAGTTTAGGACAAAGTTCTTTACAGCTATAATTAATAATTAACAGGTTAGATGAAGAAATAAAATTAGTATGTACAACAATTCAGGGGAAAGCCACAAGTGAAACCCTTTTTCAGTACTTAAAACTAATATGGCAAAGTTCCCCAATTTAATATAACATATTTTATGTTTACTGCGGGGAGTATTGTAGACACTTTATTAAATCATTATTAGAGAAACTAGGTGCATTGAGTATATAATCTAATGGATAACTTATAAATAAGAGTTTGTACGAAGGTAATATTGCTTTGGTCATGAAGCGTACGGGATGAATAGTGTCGTGGTAAATTAAGCATAATTTTAATCATTTTATTTTGACATCTTTGAAGTTTTAGCACAGTCGTACCAAATAGGACAACCGCTGAGTAACAGACTTTGAAAAATAGACTTATACAATGTGATCTTATTTTCCATACTTATTGGTGATTTTCTGTTTGTAATGGGATAAATAAGTTTATTTTATCAATGGTGCGAGATATGTGCTTCTGAAAGTTTCATTTACAGTTTATATTTACAGAACCCATTTTTATATGTACATTATTAGTTAAAAAACAGTCTTTGCGTCTACGTGTAAACCAGATTGCTTGCGTTTTTGAAGTGTTTACCTTCATTTTCCATTTGAAAAAGTAATTTTCTAATTCAAGAAGAGTTGATTGTAGCACAGTGTAAACATAAGTTCAATAAGCGAATATAGCTGTGTCATCAGCGAACATTGCGACGTTAATATTATTTAATTATAATATAACAAATAAATATTAAATATTACTAACCAAATTCGGACCGAGTACTGTTCCCTGAAATAAATCATATGCTATGCTTCTTAATAAGCGATTTTGCATTACCAACTTTAAGTATGAACTTTCAATTGCTTAAGAGACTTTATATAATTTTAATAATTTAAAATGGAAAGTTTTCTTAATTAATTTGCATATTAATGCATTGTGCCAAACCGTATCAAACGCATCCTCAATGTCTAGAAGGACTAGGCCTTCAAATCTTACGACTTGATGATAGGTGTTGTGGAAGCGACGGAAACCGAACTGAAATTGAAGCAAAATATTATTTTCCAATAAATGATTACCAATCATTTCCTTCGTCTATCTCGGCTCCGCGGTGAATAGGGACAACAACATCAATACCGGAATCAAGCGCAGAATCACTCTTACCAATCGCTGTTTCTTTGGGCTCAAGAGGCAATTGAGTAAAAATAAAACCCTCTCCCGAACGACCAAAGTAACTTTGTACAACACCTTGATCATCCCAGTCCTGCTTCACGGCGCAGAAACCTGGACGCTACTAAAAGCGGATGAGGAAGCCATTGGTCTCTTCGAGAGAAAAGTTCTGCGTGCGATTTTTTTTCTTGTTTGCGTTGATGGCATCTGGAGGAGAAGATTCAACCACTAACTGTATGGGCTTTACAGCGGCATGAGCCTAGTCAAGGGTCTACGGATACAACGCTTAAGGTGGCTAGGCCATGTAGAGCGCATGGACAGCACTGCTCCGGCCCGAAGAGTTTTCGAATCCGAACCACAGGGACAACGCAACAGAGGACGTCCTAGACTGAGATGGCGCACACAAGTGGAAAAGGACCTCAACCAACTTGGAGTGCGCAATTGGAGACAGCTGGCAAGAGATCGTGCTAGCTGGAGAGGCATGTTGGTTGAGGTCCAGGTCCACCCCGGACTGTAGCGCCATCCGAAGAAGAAGAAGAATCATTTCCTTTATTATTCCTTCTAAGATTTTGCTTTTAGGGTAATCTTTTGCCTTACCATGTTTAGGAATTGGAATTATCAAAGCTGTTTGCCAGCAATTGAATCTTTTACTGCAAAAAAGTAATCGAATTATATTCATAATAATTTTAAAAACTAAGCTATAATTAACAATATGGATTGCCTCTTTGTCTTAGACATCGAATGTAATAATTTTGTTTTTCTATTACAACCAATTTGCTGCCATTCTTAATGCATAATGTGTTTAAATTCTTCTTCCTCTTCGAACTGGGCCTCAACCCACTTGCCTCTCCAGCCAGCACGGTCTAGCTGCCTCCAATTGCTCACTCCAAGTTGGTTGAGGTCCTTCTCCACTTATGTGCGCCATCTTAGCCTAGGCCGTCCTCTGTTGCGTTGTCCCAATGGCTCTGATTCGAGGACTTTTCGGGCCGGAGCAGTAGTGTTGATATGCTCTACATGGCCTAATCATCTTAAGCGTTGTATCCGTAGACGCTTGACCAGGCGCCTGTCGCTGGGCAGCCCATAGAGCTCGTCATTATATCTTCTCCCTTAGATGTCATTAACGCAAACAGGACCAAAAATCGCAAGCAAAACTTTTCTCTTGAAAAGACTAAGGGCTACCTCATCCGCTTTTAGTAACGTCCATGTTTCCGCGCCGTAGAGTAGGACTGGGATGATCAAGCTGTTATATAAATCGAGCTTAGTCCTTCAGGAGAGGATTTTATTACTCAATTGCCTCTTGAGCCCAATGAAACAGCGATTGGTAAAAGTGATTCTGCGTTTGATTTCGGTACTGATGTTGTTGTCCCTGTTTACCGCGGAGCCGAAGTTTTTGACTACCTCGATGTTTCAGTTGCCTAGTGTGAAGCTCTGTCCGAGACGTCGATGTTGTGTGTCCTTCCTTGATGGCGGCATGTACTTCGTTTTGCCCTCATTAACCACCAGACCCATTTTAGCCGATTCCACTTCATTGCCAGTAAACGCCTAATTGACGGCTCGCTGTGCTCGTCCAATCACGTCAATGTCATCAGCGTAAGCTAGCAATTGAACTGACTTCAGGTGTTGATTTGTGAGTTACGCACGATCTTCTAGAGGATGATGTTGAAGAAGTCATATGACAGTGAGTGGCCTTGTCTAAAACCTTTTTTGACATTGAATATTCTTAAGTTGTTTTGTTATATTTATTTTTTAATTAAGGGTTTTTCTTCCTAGACACTACAGCTGGAACTGTAAATATATGTCTGAGACGTGTACGGACATAAGAAAATAAAAAAATCGATTATCGACTGTATGTAGCCCTCGAAATTTGAATCTCACCTGAATTTTTGAACAGACCTCGAATTCAGTAACATTATTATACAATTCCCGTTTACGAACTTCAGTTTTCAGGTTTAGCAAGTAAATTTAGCAGAATATACATCTAACCTCCATAAGAAAAAATAAATAAATATACGGAGTCAACTTAAACACCATACCTTACACCATCCTAATTTACTACGTCTTTGTTTACTATATTCTTAAAGTAGGTTACAGAAACAGTAACTTGTGTCTCGTTGTTATGTTTTGTTAAAAAGAGTATAAGTTTAACTCAACAAGTTTTTGTTAAATTTTTTTTTGCATATGTAACGAACGCAAAAAGAGAGAGTACTTAGTTCCTTGTGCATTTGGGCGCTTTCGAATATGTTAACAGAATAGTGCTTAAACACTTCTCTCTCATAAGTGCACTTGTTGATCAGTTCATGTGTTTTTAATAATCGTGGATTTTCTGATACTTTGAAGACCATTACCTTCTTTTAAAAACTTATCTAGCAGTTATTTTAAATTATTCCATCCACCTCTTATATAGTCCTTGGGCACGTCCACCTTTAAACCTTACGTGCCACCCAGTAGCCATGGCGTCATCTTACAGTCACGAGGTGGATTACTCGAATCGAAAGCTAATTACAATTCAATAACGAACCAAGAACCATACCTCGACCACCTTAGCGTCATCCTTAAAGGCCAGAGGCTATAGATCGACGACGTCTGATTGTAGCAGTGCTGATCGTCTTCCCTCTCCAAGAGCCGCCTCAAATTACAGACCTGGCCTCACGTAATAATAGACAATTGAAGTGTATTCAGCAGTGGCGGCGGTGGGTTATTAGCGAGTTTTGAATCACTTTGCGCAATGGGTTCGAATGGGCGCCGGTAGAAGGATCAACTTCACGATCATCTAATGCACCTGGCAGCTTGTTGTAGAGGTCACAAGTTTACAACGCGCCAAACTAGACCAAGCATTAAGGCGAGCGAACTAGTCAGATGGGTTTCTTCATAGCACTCCGCCTTATGCCCAAGGGGATCATGGAAAAGAGCAATAAAACAACGGTCGCCCGTGCAGTTTCACCGTTGCCCCAAAAAACCTGAACTCCCGACGAAATTATGATCTCATCATTATTGTTGGCGAACTGGGTAGTGCTGAGTGGGGTCATGAGGTGGACAGGAGTGATGTTCCGACGAAATGCAAGATTCAGGTGTGAGAGGTGTCTGTTGTGGTTGTGGTTCCGATGACCTCGATTTTGGTCTGCCTTGGCAGTCGGTTGCTGCGCTGATTGAGGAATGCAGCAAGGGTTCGGCCATGGAGTTGCTGGCTGGGAGGGAATGAAATTTCTGCGTACTCCAATGTTACAAAGGTGCGATGCCAATTGTCACGTCAGTCTGAATGAGCGGAGGTAGTGAAAGCGCATTAATGAAAAGGGAAAGTGTCCCAAGATGTGCTGAGGTGCGAGTGATGATTTACGATGATGCTTCGCTGGGACCGAAAGGGAGAATACATTGAAAGACAAGGCTTTCAATGGGAGAGGAGATCGAAAATTGCACATGTGAGTGATTTCTTGAGCCAATAGAAAGTCGGATATCTCTTTTCAATTTTGGGCCGTAATAAAACTCACATCTGTAACGGACAAATTGGTATTTGCTCTAAGGGCGTCCTTCAGTTTATAACAATCAGATCTCAATAAGGGTGAAATTCAAACATAGTTGGGCCTTTACTTGAATATATATAGATCTGTAAATTGCTAGATACTACTGCATGTTCTTAACTAAATCTCTTCCAGAACTAAAGCAGTGATTTTAAAATACTTACGTTTTTAGAACTATGAAGATCCCATCTTATCAAGATCATTTATTTTTAAATCATAATTTTCTTATTTTTGGGTTACCCAAAAAGTAAAAAAAACACTGACGCACAATTATATTTAAATGAAGTTTTTTTTCTCATAGTTTCTTTCCAATACCATTTAGACAAACGAACGCAATAAGTTAGATAGTTAGTTTTTCATTAGTAAGATAAAATGATTTTATCATATCTCTGTGCAAGCTGTATGAAAACAAAAATCAGTATGTATATTCGCCTACGGAAAATAAGTAAGTATCTACCTGCTAGCTCTCAAATTTCAAGCTTGACCAGTGAAAGAGCAGTGTCAGAGTTTAGAAAAGCAACAGCAGGTACACATTGATAGTAAAAAATAACCAGACGGTTTTAAAGTCGAGACCTACCACCAAATAGCTATAGATGGGGATCATTGTGATGGTTTTTACTTGGTTGAAGTTTAACTAAGAGAGTCTGTAAAGGAGATCAGGTGCCGTGCGTCTTAGATTTGATAAGAAGCCTAAGTTTCGAAGCTAACAGCTTTCAAAATATGAACTCTAAATAAACTCAAAATTCCTTGTACATATATTTCTAAATGCGCAAAAGTTGTAAACAGATATCGACGTGATAATCTTTATCCGGCTCTAACCCCCGAAAGCAAGTCATCCCATCCATACTGCATGTGCGCCGACATCATCCTGCAGTGCACTTTCAAACACTATCATAAAGCGATTTCAAAAGGATATTCTGGGCTGGTTCCTCTTTGCTCACCGGAGTCTACTATAGATCGCATACAGTTTGGGATTATAGCCTTTCCAGAACCGTTATTCCTCATATTCCTTTAAATAACCACTTTAGTTTCCGATATGAGACATCTCTTAAGGACATCGTTCTGTTAGCAGGTTCGATGCTATGTGGGATTTCTTTGTGTTTTGTTGGATTGAGCTGTCGGCCGCGTATCTCTTGTTTCATGTTATTATCGGTAGCTTAAAAATTGTAGTATATGAAATTCTTACTCCACTACCGTAATCGTTTTGTACTTCGTCTTTGATAAACTGATGTGCAATCGCAGCTTTCTTGCGTACGCCAATAAATTGCTAGAACTGGGGGCATCAATTTTATAAGAAATGTAACTAGGGCTGCCGTTAACACTTTATAGTAATTTTCTTCGTCTAATCATCGTTAACAAGTTTTAGGGCACATCTGCCAGGCGATTGGAACTCGAACTTGACAACAACACTTACGTTGACATATTCCTTGGCCCTTACTCTGGGCATTATTTTCCTTCAAAGTCGTTTTAGTATATTTGGAATGTCGAATTCTCTCATCGTATACTATCGAAGGCGGTTTTAAATTGGCATATTAAACTCCAGACATTTTGTCACCACCTGCCTAACAGTGAATGAAATCAACATTGAATACAAAAGACTTATTTAACAGCAAATAAAAGTTAACATGTATATTTTTTCTTGTATCCTCTTATTCCTCTTTGATTTCAAATTAATGCTATCTTTTTCCATAAGTAAGATATATTTATGATGTATCAGATCACTGTAACAGTGCGATAGTTCAATTTAATGTATATACTGAAACGGTTAAACAAAAAGTAAAACACGACCGCCGTATCTGCTTAGCTTCTAAATTTCGCAGTAACGCAATTTTGCCTCTAGTACTTTCTTATTCCTTATGGAGCCTTATTGAAGTACTTCGATTCTACGATAGAAGGTCTGAGATAGTTAACACTCTACAAGCATAGTATATAAAATATGAGTTATTATACAATCTTCTATTTTTAGATTGAAGTAAATATTAAGCTTCTTAATACTACCCCCTTGGCAATGACTTAAAAAGACGATTTGTACAGCAAACAAACAAATGAAGAATTATATATTTGCTTTTTACCAAAAAACAAACTTTTAAACAATATGTCCCTAATTGGCTTAAGAATTTGTTTGCCAAAAGACAGCTTATTTTAATTCTTTTAAAGTTTCATTTTAATTTAAGATGAAATCTCTTGATACTTATCAGTATCACCACTCTTTTGGAGCAGTAAAGTCTAGATATGAGATTTTGTTTTGGTTTTTGTGATCGCCAGTTTGAGTTTGTGCAAAGCTCATCAACAGCATCAGCTCCAATATCATGGACTCCAACCGGATCAGCTTCAATGCCAAGTAAGTTAAAGCCTTCTTCAGATAGCGTTTGAGTTTAAGCCACGATCTTTGATTTCAGATTCAACTTCAACTTTTGTATTCAATTCGGAAGTAGTAGTGGATTTGAAAATTATATTTTCAATTTTTTCAGACGTTGAAGTAGTGACTTGAGTATCAATGAATGTAACAGTTCAAGTCAAATAAAGGAGAATATAAAAACTGCCTGTCTTAATAAAATTTGTATTATGCTGAAGCCTTCCTTTTATTTGTTAAGGACACCAATTCGTTCATGTTTACTGGAATTAGTGAAGTTTACCATTTTTTTGGAGGTTGGGAAATAATGCACTGGAGCGTTCTGGAGGAAAGCCAGTAAGAGCTTCTGTGATAAAGAGCCTAGGTTTACAGCTCTCACCACGTCAGCGCCAAATAGCCGCCACCTGATCCGAGCAAAGGCAATCACAATCCTCATAATCCCGTAGTGTCCCGAGAACCAAATTAAGTGTAGACTTGGGCTAGGTAGCGGTTAGAGGGTTCAGGAAGGCCTAAAGCACAGCTTAGCTGCCGCTACAGACACACTTCGCCCCTTCCACCTATTCTTCACATCGCAAACGCAAACGGATCGCAAACGTTTGCGTCTGAAAAACTGACGCAAATTTATCTAAAGAGCTGTGAAGTGAAGTTATCGACTTCTACGAATGTTTCAGCTCCAGATACCTCCATTGTCTTGGAGCCACCCGTCATAATCCGAGTACATCCCCTTCTTGGCTTAGTTTCTAGCCAGAGCCAATCCTGGGCACAGGGACGACGCAACTGGATTTTTGGTATCCGCTACATGTCCATAAGATATATTGTCATAGGAGTAACGGTGAGCGAGGTCATCACAGGTTCAATGCGAGTTGAATCAAGGACCATTCCTTTTTAGTCGGAAAATGGCCTTGATTGTGCATTCCATGATGTGAATGTTAAGAAAATTTTATCATACTAACTAGAAGCAGTTATTGTCCATAAAAAATTAATCCCATTTTTATCACCACATACTGTATTATGTATTATATAAATGCTTTTAAAAGTAAGAGAGTACGAAAAGTTTTCCAGTCAATTTTATAAAGATATTTTGCCAAAAGTCAAGAAACATGTAGGGAATTTTTCTTTGTTCTTCAACTGAAAAAAACTTTTGCTACCATTCGGTTTTCGAGTTGTTCAGATCAGAAGAATCTATTATTATCAATAGCCTCGTTAGTAACTTCGCTTCAGCGTTTTGCCTGTAGATGTACATTCAAGTTAAATGTAGAAGTCTTGAACAGATATCAAAGATATCAAAATCAGAGATCAAAAGCCCCAGACTGCTGCTTCGACCGGATTAGTTTATAGCAGTAAGTTGGTTTTGAAGAGAAAGGAAGACAATACGTATATTCTAACAGCTAGAAAACAACTGAAAAAGTGTGAAATTGAATCGAATGATATAAAGCGTTGACTAAGTGAATTTAATTGACTGGATCAGAAATGAGCAATGCTATGATATACGGCCTGATAGACAAAGAGATAGCTTACAAGGTTGATCTTCACTATATTTAAGGAAAAATAATACCGTTTTTGCACTTATTTTCAAATCAAATTGGCTTACACACGGCATCCGAACATCCTTTAGGGGTATTGGCAATAAACTGATGAATAAATTGATCGCGCTGAAGTTACACTTAGAAACACTTTCTCTGTATTCGAATTTTCTGAGCTGTTAACATTGACTCGCATAGTTTTCATGTTAATTAGATAGTTTTTATGATTAGACCCGATATGAAAACAATAACGAATTCAAGACAAAACAAACCCGAGGCAACGGGGTCTCCTTCAACAATTTATGAAAAGAGTACTACTGAAGAAACTGAATTCTCTGAAGTAGTAGCCTGAAGCACGGATAAACAAAGGAATCTTAAAAAAATAGCTACAGGAAACGTGGCATTGAAATACCAGAGGTTTTCGTTAACTTACCGCGAAACAGATGCATGAACCTAACCGCATGACAAAGGCGTTTGCTAGCATTGAGTAAACAAGAAAAACGAAGGTTACACTATTCGTTGGAGCCATTGATGCTCATGACTTATGACATGGAGTAAAGTTAAGTAGCTATATGGCGCTTACCTCCCATGATTTGAAGTTATCCCGAGGTTAAAGCTAATTCTACATGAAATTGTCTGCAGCAACATTAAAAAGCTATTTAAATATTAGTAGGTCAACGAGTTATTATTAATTAAATTATTTAATTTAATATTATTTAATAATTAATAACAATAAAAAATTAAAAAATAATATTTAAAATATATTTTATTTATTTATTTCAGATTTAAATAAATTGTTTTCATAAAATGATTTTCGACATGTTTTTCGATCTATCGACAGTAGTTATTCGTCCTTCTGCTTTTATAAAGGTAATGATCATTAGCAACAATGTATTTTATACGAATGTCCGTTAAAACTTAACAGTCATGTGAAATCCACATTGATTACAGACAAGTTTGAAGTCACATCTTTCAGACGATTGAAACTCGAATTAAGATTAGCTCACACTAACGTTGACACCTTGAACACGTCCCATTATTCGGGAACTCGACTGGCAGAGTGTCACAACGTGGGAACAAGTGTGCTCCACATATACCCGTTTCAGCAGCAGCGTATCATCTTTACGCATAAACTAATTTACTTCATGTCACAGTTGACCAATTTTTTTTTCCATTTCAACTGCCGACTATGGCGAGCTCCAATGCGAGCACTGAATAAACATCATCAACGCCAGCACCAGGAGCAGAAATCCCATCTGCACCACCACGTTCCGCAGTCTCCGCCACCGCCGCCGTGGGCAAACAACTTATCTACGTGTGCCCGTAATGTTATGATAAAATATGCGACCAGATCGCATGGCATACGTGATGCAATAACGGAATTCTCCTTAGCCTAGTGCAACAGGTTGCCAGAAGGAAAGAATGCATCAAGTCCGCGGTTGTGGTCCCGCGCCTCGGTGCATCCTGGGTTTCCCCGTTGGTGTGCGCTGCTTTCCTGTTTCTTACATTGCCAACTTCTCACCGTGTCGATGATATGAGGCAGAGGAGCTGGTCCATCACTATCGTGCCGTGGAGCCTGAAGAAGCCAGGAAAAACCAGCTGAAGGTATGCTAGCCAACTTACCAAACACCTTGGTGTGGAGCGGTGCTCTGCAGCCAACCGCATCCGTCTCATATCGAATCCGACACGGCGACGATGATTGTGGTAGCTGCGATTGCACTATGGACGCATCTGGTGGGGATGCAGCTCGTGTTCGAGTTTCTTCATACTGCCACTACATCACCTGTGGGCATTTTCCATAAGGCAACCGCGGACGGTGCGCAAGGGCTTCATGCGTAGGCCGTACGCATGTCGCCCGTTCTGATATCGATTATCGAGGAGAGCCCGCTAGGCTCTGCTGGGCCGGAAATTTTCACGTTTAGCTCTGCACCGATTGTCGATTACCGATTGGGCAGGGGATGGTAATCTAGCGTTAAATGCTGGTGGATAGCCTCTGTGATCCTGGATCGGGTGCACATCCGATGGCTGCAGATGTAGCGGTGGCGGCTAGGTTGTGTGTTGGTCGGCCAATCGGTCTGTTATACCGCTGGGCGGTCAGGGCGGTCATCAATGCAAATGAGTTTTGGGCATGTGCGCTGCGCTTGATTTATTTGCTCTTCATCGTGGGCTAGATGGATGGCTTGGATGGGCTACAGGATGCGGAAGTGATTGGGTAATGTACGAGCGATTAGGCAAACACAACTGGGAGCTATGTGAAGGTAATTGTTTTGTGTTAAGGAGGCATTCTCGTTGGTTGAGACAATCTAGCGTAAAGATAGGTGCGCTTTTGGGTATGTTAACGATGGACTGGCTTATGAGAAAATAAAAAGGGGGAGACTTTTTTTCTGTAATTGAGTTGCTTTTCGGGAAATAGTGCGAATGTTGTACTAGTTGGTTTGAATTAAACATATCTCAGACACGTGTGAATCAATTAAACAACGAAGAAAGCCCAGGTTTTAAGTATTTAACACGAATACTGTCGTGACGACACTTTCTAATGATCGTGCTTAGATAAGTTAACTTTAGTTAATAATAATTGTTGGCGCTACAGTCCAAAGGGGGACCAGGGCCTAGCTTGCTCATCAACTACTCGTGTTGTGCGCGCTACTGTTCTCTCACGAGTAGAAGGGACCTACAGTTTTTTGCCGACTCCGAACGGCGAAATTTGAGAAGCTTTCTTAGACAGTTATTACTCTTTGAGTGTTGACAGCAGCTCGAAAGAGGTGGTGCCGTGAAATATTAGAAAAATTGGTGTCGAACTGGGAGTCGAACCTAGACCCTTCGGCGTGTGAGCGTCGCACTCTACCCAACTTTAGTTGACTCTGCGAACATATGCTAACCTTGTATTGAAACCCTCGGAAGCACTTACTGTTCTCGATGGCTAAGCTTTTGGCTTAGGTTAAGAAAGTGCAGACATCGGTAGTAAGATTCCTGGGGGGAAATTCTCCATAGCAGAGCTGGCAGATAATACGATTTTCTACAAATTTAGAAAAAAATGTCTTAAGAGAATTGACCTAATGAGTTATTTAATGTGTACGAGTTGAAACTTAAGCCGAAAGTCAACTATTACAATTTATATTACTTTTAATAGTGCCCATGGTCGATAGGGTAGCTATTAGTAGTGTACATTGGTATCCTGCCCTAAAAGTAAGAAAATGACTTCATAAAATCATGGTACTTGAGACTATACCTTCCTTTATATAAAAACGGACTGTCATATATCATAAAATGACTTTCGATACTGTGGATGGAATATTAGGTTAATTAACAGAACATGTGACACGAGCATGGAAAAAAATTGCAGACGTCTTTTAATGCTACAAAGCGTAGATAAGTGTCATTCAGAAGGTGTAAAAACAATGGGCCCTGCGTTCGCTGCAGATAGGGAAAGTGCATATTCGAATTTGTTTTTTCTTATTATGAAGATTGTTAGGTTGATCATTACTAAATCCAAGAATAACCGGAAAATCATTAAACCATTCAAACCAAAATGGCTTACATACTGATATCCAAAAGGAGTATTGGGAGTTTCCTGATCAGTAAACTGTATCACAAATTGTTCTCGTTGAGGTCACAGTCAGAAACACTTTCTCGATGTCAGAATTTTCTTTGCCGATAATATTGACTCTGATCAGTTTCAAGTTATTCCCATAATAATACCCCTTATATGAAAACAAAATTGAACTCAAGACATAACAAAGTCGTTTATCAATCGGGTCTTCCTTAAAAATTTTTGGAATTTCGTCACTTTTTGGGAGCTACTCAGGAAACTGCATTCTCTGAAGTTACGGCTCAATTTTCGGATAAACACATGTGTCTAAGCAAGAGTCTTTTAAGGAAACGCAACATTGAAAGACTACACGTGTTCGTTACCTCTATGAACAAACAAAAATGCACACGTGATGTGCCAGAAATAAAGGGAAATAACAAATTAATGAACTTCTGGCCAAAGGCTGCTGATGATGGAAAGGTATTTGCTGGGATGAATGCGTTTTTAATTAGACTACAAAAACAAAGAAAAACAAAGGTAATGGTATCTTCAAACTAGGACGCATTTAACAACAGGCAGCAAACGTTTTGAGTTAGTCAAAATCTGCGTCTACTTCCGTTTGAAAGTTGATAAGCAGCAGTACTGAAATGATTAAAGCCGAAATTGAGTAACACACTCTATTTTTAGAGGAAGCTTGTTTTAAAAACTTAAACATTGTTGAAATCGGATGGTAAACTTTTTTGTTTTTTTGAGGGAGATGCGCTGCGTTTGATTTTTCCTGTTTGCCTAAAGTTATCTGGAGGAAAACTTCATCTACGGTTATTAGATTGAATTTTCATTCCATCTCAAAGTGTTGACTAAATTGGAAAATTGGGTGAACATAACGGACAAACGAACTTGTGTAAGATAGTGATGGTTAATAAAAACGGACATAGACTTTTCTGATGGTCAATTGGATGCGCCAGCGTACATTGCGTCGTATTATTGCATTATGTTAAACATAAACCGAACCCTCTTACCTTCCGTTCCGTTTCTTCTGTTTCAATTAAAAAAAAGTTTTCCAATTGAAAGTTTATTTATAAACTTCTTTAGATGACTCACTGTCAATAGTTCAAAAGGCGTGTAACAATAAAAAGTCAAGTTAAGGTATTTGTAGAAAGGTTGACTTTACCTTAAATTAAAATAACAGAAGCGCTTCTTTTTGTATAGATAAAAACACATGGAACTTAGGCTAAAAAAAAATTTATATTCACGAATTTTTTGAACTTAACTCTGTTTTAAGACATTAAGTAGTAAAATTACGTATAAGGTACTTAAGTATATAAGAAGATTATTGGCGGATGGATCATTTTAAATTCTGACCTGATATGCATGTAAGTAAATAGATGCCGTCCAGGGAACTAATTACGCCAGCATTTGGTAAATGAGTTCTTCCACAGTTGACCAATGCAGCAATCAAACTGACTTTCAAATTATAATTTACAGCAATAAGTGATCGTTCTCTATTTTGATAATCATTTGAGGATTGTGCTTGGTTGCATCACATTTACCGTATGGGGTTATTCCATTTCTGAAATAAAAGAATTATCTTGGTGTTAATTCTTACTTCTTAATTTATTTTTATTTTTATTAAGTTATTAAAGAGGTAGTCATCGTTGGCTAAAATTACTGTGCGAAACTATGTCGATTAGCTGTAAAATGAACTTAAAGCCGTTTGCTATATTATAGCTTTTGAAAGTTCATTTCGTTTCCATCCACAAGTGGGATTTCAATCCATTTTTCTGTTGCATATATATAATTCAATTATATACGGGAGATGATTGAGTGGAGTAAATGAGCGGTAAACTCGACAGAACTTAAGTTTAAAATGTTATAATCTTAAAGTCCATGGAGGAAGGATGATTTAATTTATGCAACTGTTGGGCCACTTACTACGCTTCCACGTCTTGGCATACGTTAGAGTGCTCGAGCATAACAGTCAAAAGGATTGTGCCATTGCAATAAACTTTAAATTAGTACCGTAGTTTTCTTATTATCATTAAGTTGAAGTGAAGTCGTCAATTTGTTGGCAAATGTCAAGTGCATTTCAAGTAATGTTATGCGTTAGTTATTTCTGATTTACGCAAAGTACCATTAATACGTGGGATCATTGCTACTTTCGTAAGAGAATATTAAATAGGGAACGCGAAGCACCGGTTTTTACTTGTTAATAGGTGGGATAAAGATACAACCTAATCATTAAGGCGGAGAAGTTCGTCTTCGAATGAAGTCAAAAGAAGCGTTGTCAGTACGTATTCTGTGTGCAAAAGAATACGAATATTTGTGCGAAGCTTTGAACAAATATTCATATTTGTATTTAAAAAACCTTTAGACTGAGATATGCATTAAACATGTTATCAAACGCCTTAAAGTAGAAAAGTGGGTTGTAAATAAACCTCGTAGTGGGTGCTCATCAAACCTCATCTCCAGAGATAAAACCAAATATAAGTTCTAAGTCGGCTGCGCCCAGAAGGAAGCCATTTATGAATGAAGTAAAAAGAAACAAGAGAATTACCTTCGCCATAAAATATTTAATAAGACTCCTCAATTCTGCCGTAAAGAATTTTTTTTTTCTCTCATACGAATCCAAGTATAACGTGTTGGCGTTTAGCGAAAAGTACCGCTACACGCAGTGGTATGGGGCAATATGTCTGCAACTTTGGTGGGAGATCTCTCTTTAACTTATCATTCAATAAGTCCTGGGACTGATATATAGGGGGCTAACAAAAACTCCATATTATTATTAGAAAGTGCCAGTATTCAAGAGAAACTCGTACTTGTTACGAATCAATTTAAAACTACCATTTTTTTCAAAGATATGAAAAGAAAAGAAGCGAATAATTTCAAATACAATAGTTTTTAATCGATGAAGCTTTGCATTAGCTATGCCGTCAACTGCCATTGACTAAACAGCCGAGTTCCAAAGAACTTTTATATTTAAAACCCTAAAATATTCTGTATTAACGTAGTATGAGCATACCCGTATGCTCACCACTTGAATCACTTTTAACTACGTTGTGCTTTATGTTAAAATATCTTGAGTGTATCAAAAATACCGTAAAATTACCTTACGGTGTTTTTTCATATCAGTAGTTTAGAAATGAATGTATTTGAAAATTTTTTACATTCACAAAATGTGCACTTGATCTTATTTTATAGCCAATTGTCCTTAAGGACTGACCTAGTCTGAAAACGCTTAACAATATACCAATAAGAGAGTAGTGGCACTTCACTCGTTTCATCTGTCACTCGCCCAGCAGTCAGAAGACCACGAGCTTAATTCAAGTGCTTCTATCTCCATTTCCACCAGTACAGTTCCCCAAAACCGAATAAGACATCTTTAATCGGAAATTGCCTCACTGCCGACACACAAAACTGCTGTTGACAACCACCTTTTGGAAGCACGTTACCAGTCACTTGTAGCTCCATTTGACGTGAGTTGTCTTGTTGTTGTCACTCAGTTACTATACCTCTTGGTAAACCGCAAATCACACATGACCACATCCACACACCATCGTCCACGTATACATACACATAACACAATACTCTTTCGAGTGCAATCGCCGTCTTAAAATCTCCGCCAACAGAACTGACCTACTTTACAAGCGACACTCATGGCTTCGCAAACACACATGTGCTGAATGCTCTTACAATTAGGCGAGTCCCACCTATAGGTTTCCATTAACCCAACCTCACCCTGCTCCCACTCAAGTATAGACACAGGCATACACAGTGTGTGTATTACACACGCGTGCCTTCGCTGGTTAATTCATCCTTCAATTTCAAGTTCTCTTCCTGTTTTTCCCAAAACCGCATTTGAATCTCTGCTCGATCTCTGGGCAAGCAGAGCTCTATTGCATCTCTAGCCGCAATTGGGTCTCTTTCGTACTCACTCCGCTAAAGAAATACTCTCTATCAAACGCTGCGGTTCTACGCTGTAAGGAAGACGAGTAACAGAATCTGTTTTCTGGTTGGAAGAGGCCAAGGCCAAGGAATAGGGGGATACGTGGGGAAAATGGACGATGTGGAATACTCCTCATTCAGGTTCCTCACGGTTTTGTCCATCTCCATTATGATATAATCGCAGCGGAACAGCACTTATGCAATATGAACGAGTGCTCCCATATATGGACGGATGCCAGCAGCGGCAGCATCAGTTCTGACGGTGGGACGGTTGCGAGACGGAACCGCGCGGGAGTTTCAATTACGCAGAATTCCACACCGCAACTTTGCCGTCATCATCGCCGTTGTCGTGATAGTTGACTGCGGGGCTGGAAGAGTAACCAAAAGTCTAACGCTTTTGTAACGCATCTACGTTGCAGGCATCATTCCGTCTGAGGAGTGATGCTAGTGGCCCGAAAAATGAAACAAAAACCAGAAACCGTCATCATCATTGGGACAAGCTCTCTGACTGGGATCCATTCAGTCGCCGGTTATACTGGATTTCCTAGCTGGATAAGCAGATGTGGTTTTGGCCATTTGGGCGGATTTGCTTCTAAATGATTGTTCCCAACAGCGACCGCAACTTTATCCATCTGTGAGACTCTCAAGTGCCAATGCCAACAGTTCGCACTGTTTTATTGTTCCAAATTGCGCATAAGTGGCCCAAAGGCAGTGGGCACAGCAGCTGTTACTGTTGCTGCCATTGCCGTTGCGATCTTCTCTCACGCAGAGAGCTAGAGTATTAGAGGCGACGCCAGACCGGCGGAAAAAGAAGAAGTTGTAGCAACCTGTAGCGAACAACGTAGTCGGGCAAGTTCAAGTGATGCCTGGGACAGGAGGCGGAGGCGCACACAAATTTGAGGGAAAACTGGTGGCACGACTTAGCCCCATATTCGTCTAAGTTGTGTGCGAATTCATTTCGACCGTCATGGGACGTTGGTGATGGTAATGCCTTGAAGCCTGTAAACTGTGGCATGATAATGATTTTGGCATAATCTCGTGGCACGGAGATTACATTCGTAATGTATTTGGAATGTGCTCCCATCTATGGTGCGGTTTGCGGCTGGATTGGGAGTATCTTTGATGCAATCGGGAAGTTACTGGCCTCGAGAGCATTTGTCCGGTGGAGGAGGATTCGGTTGTGAATTTTCGCTTTGCGACAGTTGACAGTGACATGTGTGTTGTGGAGTGGAGTTGCTGCCAGACCATTTTGGAGGAGATCGTGTGTTGACTGTTGCATACTAAAAACGATTGCTGATCTTTGCCATGGCTTGGAAGGTAGCAACTCTGGATGAATTTTTAAAAACCTCAAGTGACTATTATTTTATGATTGACCACAGCTAAGAATGTGGTTATTGAGAAACAAACCTGTCGACACTACAGAAACCTGCATTCCATGGATCGCAGAAATTTGCAATCCACCCAACCCGATGATGAAACATCAATCCATGGGGTCACTGCCCACTTAATTGGTTGATGTTTGCCGCCGCCAATTGTGGCCACAGACTGGCGGGAATGTGTCGCCTCATCGATGATGATGAGCGCTGTGTTCACTCAGAAAACCGATCGTCATAATCAATATCACGATCGCGGCAGTCATCCAATAAAATCTCTTATCTCACCGAGTGCTGAATACCGAAGAGAATGAAAGAAAGTTGAGACAGTGAGCTGTGGTTGCGGCAAAGATGTCGGTGTGCTTAAAGGATGCCATCCCCTCGAGTCACAATACCGATGACCATCGTTGGCTGGGCGAACAACATCTGAGAATAAAATTAATGATCTAAGGCCTTCCGTAACGTGGTGAGTTGGAGATGTTGTTTTACCAACGAGTGTTCTGATGGGGGTGGTCGGACAAAAATTAAAAATTAATATTTTACTCCGCCATGCACTGAATTGTCTTACCCATTGGAAGGATATACATATGGGTTGTATAAGAATAGAAGTAAGTCGTTGAAGTAAGAAAGCTTCTGCTGCTGTAAGTTGGTTTTACTACAGCCAACTTGATTCCAGAGTAAAGGTGATTAGCATTCACGTACAGTATGTGCTATCATAGTGTACGGTTGTCCAGAGTGGCTTAATCTGAGATTCTCCCAGATGGAAAAGATGAGGGTGTTTTGGAGGCAATTTTGTTGGGCCTGCCTACGGTTGTATCGAACACCTGAATTCCAGAAAAAAAATGACTCGAGGGCACATTGCACGAGTGAAGATTTTGATTAACGGTCTGATCTTTGGAGCTTATTACAGCAAAATAATATACCATGAAAAGGTGCGTCTAAACGGCTTTATACCCCCTGAAGCATTTCTCTATTAAGACCGCAAAGGGTTGAAAGAGAATACAGACAGATGTTGTATGATCTTCCATTTCGTATGGCGAACTTGGACAGGCGATTCCAGTACGAACCGGAATGCGAACTTCTTCCACCCATAGCATAATTTCCGCCCGAAATAGGGCAAGGTTGACCTTGTGGCTACCTCACATAGTTTTTAAGATTGTGTGTTCAAAAGCATTAAAAATAAGAAATATATGTGAACGTAAAAAGAAACGAAAAAAAAATAATTAAATTAAAAGAAAATAAAAAAATAAACTCCCAAAAAAAGCAATATACCGTCTGCATACCCAAATCCGTTTATTGTTACAGATATAGTTAAATGTTGTCATTTTGAGGCTCAGACAGGTTTAAATTTAGGATAGGTAGAGGTTGGAGTAAAATGTGATATATAAAAATTGGGTGGCGCTGCAGTCTACAGGGGGACCAAGGCCTAGCTTGCTCATCAACTACTCGTGTTGTTCGCGCTACTGTTCTTTTACAAGTGGAAGGGACCTACTCAGCGTTACCAGATGATTCTATTTAATCCTGCTACAGCTAGAAGAAAAAACTGCAAAATCTGTCAAAAAAAAGAAAAACTACTAAAAAACTGCGATTGTTTTTTCGTTGAAAAATATTATTGTTTTTTATTATTAGTTTAATTTAATTAAGGCAAATATTTGGATTTCATATTGCATTTTTAAAGCTCTACATTTCTTATATTGCCTAACTTAAGATGTATAATATTTTTGGTAAATAAATATTTTTATGGAATGTGTTATTGAATGTTATTAAATGAAATTATTGTGACGCTTTGTAAAGAACATTAGAATTCATTAAAGATAACATTTTATTTGTAGGAATAAAGTTGTAACAGCCTTCACTTTCTGAAACCCCTTGCTTTACTTGCAAAATCGAAGCAACATTTTCGTTATTTAAACGATTACGAGTTTTAGTTTTAACATATTTACCTGTAAAAATATTCTTTCACAAGCAGCGTTAGATGTTGGTAAAATTAACATATATTTTGCACATTTACACATTGTTACATACTTTTTGTTGTTATCTATTTTGCTAACATTTCCCCAAAATGTTTCAACTGACTGAATTTAATTTATGTTTAAACCCGATAGTAAGAGATCTGATGCATATTTATCAAATTTTCTTAACCACCACAATAAAACCTTAATATATTTCATTTAAGGGCAGCTAAGCATACTTGCTGGGGGATCCAAATTCTAAGGTTGCGTTGATTTTAAATAACTCGTTTTCATAAAACAACTAAGCAAGGATATATATAATTCACAAATATTTCTGTATAGATTTTGAATATTAGCATGATCGCTTTGAAATATCACATTAAAATTGTTTATCATAGATAAAATATAATCAAGAACATAAAAATAAAGTTTTATTATACTGTCATTTAAACTGTTTAAAAAATAAATTCAGTTGAGATAGTATTGGTTGTTAGAAATTCAGCTTGAAAATATAGTTTTAAAGCACACCAATGTTCCAAAATCCTACTGACACAAGCATGTAGCGATAGCAACCTAATGTCATAGAGGCGTAAAGTCTTATGATTTTCAGTATTAAAAAAGTCTTAAAATTCTGTAAATTCTCGTTGCATTTTACTACTATGAGAAAATTGCGAATTGACTTCTTTGATCAATTTCCTGGCATGACTGACAACTAGGGCTACCGAGTGACATACACATTTTATAAATACACAACTTAGATTGATACTTTTGATTTTGGCAACAACATTGTTAAGTTCACCAAATATTCGTTGTATCTGCAGCAAAACCAACACAATTCTTAAGGTTGAGTCCTCGTTTTTGTAAAGTTTCATTTAGGGCAACAAATAAATCGTTTGCTGTTTTGCCATTTACATCAATTAAATCGAGCAACTTGGTTTTAACTGACAAACTTTGGACAGAGTAAAATGTGTGCATGTGTGCGTGTTTGTACACATTAAATAAATTGAGAGTGATACCAAATTTTCGTTTATGTTTCGCTTCGTTTCGTTTTTTATAGTGAATAAAATGGTGCAGAATATAAGTTTCTACTTGGTAAAAGTTTTTTAATTTCATTTTTTTTTTAAAAACTGCTAAGAACTGTGAAATTTCAGGAAATGCAAAAAAATCTGCTGCTTGTGACTTTGAAGATGAAATCCTGCTAAAATCGAAGGAAACTGCAAAATCTGGTAACGCTGGACCTACTATTTTTTGCCGACTCCGAGCGGCGAAATTTGAGAAGCTTTTTCTTAGACAGTTGTTACTCTTTTAGTGATGTCGTAAAAGGTGGTGCCGTGAAAAATTCGTGGTGTTCAGCCAGGAATCGAACCCAGACCCTCGGCGTGTGAGTGTCGGACTCTACCCACTACGCCACGGTGGCTACATACATATGTATATATTTCAATACTTGAGTAGATATATATTAACTAAGAGCATGTGCTATACATCAGTATGTCAGATTTAAAAACGTTTGCTCATTTGAAATATTTTCCTGTAATTAATACGCAATTCCAAAATAAATTGAATGAAAATACACTAATAAAAAATCAAGATAACTGTTAATGTTTGTCAATATTGTTGTCACTGTATTTAAAAGTAAATTGCTTAAATGTCGCTTGTATTTGCACATAAACCAGTCAGTTCGCGAAATAAAAATGAACTAACAAATTAAGGGGAACGGTTTATGATTACTCATTTAAAATGAAAAATTCAAATGAAAAACAAGGAAGGGAAGAGAGGATATAAGAAGAGGAATAAAAGAAGAAGAAAAAAAGGAAGAGAAGAGAATGAAGAAAAAGAAAAAATATAGGAAAAAGAATAAAAACCAAAACTAAAAAGAAGATAAATCATTTCCTCACCCTTGTATAGTATACCTGTACTTTTTAATCGTGAAGTCTTTTCACAGCTAAAGTGAGTAGCTATATATCAAATTATAATAAAATTATTTGGTACTAAGTATGTAATTCGGAAAAGTTCGGTTCTAGTTCCTGTGCCCCATTTGGATTGTGAGAGTGTACAAGGTTTGAAGATGGTTGTTGGTCAGAATGTCCTTCTTAAATATTCTAACCTGGGTAACTGAAGGGACTACAGTGCCTTTAGAAATACTATGACTGTAATTTGAATATTCGTCACCTTACGTGGTAAATATTTATTTTTTTATGAAAAGCTTTTTCAAACTTATTTGAAGTGGATGATTGAGTGTAGCTATGAGTATTTCTCTTTGCTGTAAAAAGAAGCATGAACTGCGTTGTTTTTTATTTTAAATAACTCAGTTTTCTAAAACATCTGTCATACTTTGATCATTTGACTAAAGTGTGATTTTACAGTGTGAAATATAATATGAAAACTACCTCTTCTCGTCCATGTAAGACTTGGTGAATTATTCTCCTTGAAACGTAAAGAATCACAATGGAATCCAAATCTCAGTTATTTTTTCTCATCTTCCAATACACTACTGGAATGATATAGATACATGAAACACTGTCAAGAGAATACGCCTGCAAGAACGAGGAAATTTAATTTATTTCCACGATTATGCATGCAATTTCTCAAGTGCTGAATACGCCATTCAAGTGCAGCGTTTGAAACTAATCGCCACCGCATAGGCTTTTGTCGTAGATAGATAGATACTTTGTATCTACAAGGCTGGGTAATCCGCAAGAGCGTGTGCGTTTGTGTGCGCGTGAATAGTGTGTCTGGCGGCAGCGCAAAGTATTTTTATTAACGGTAATCAAATGTGCTCCTCCCGTCTGCGTGTGTATGTGTGTTGCATCAATGGAAATTATCTGCATATTCTAACGGTAAACGAAAGCGATAGTGAATTGCTAGACATTAGTTTCGCAATACTACAACCCCACACACAAGAAGGCCCAGAAGAGGACAGGACGAAGATGAAAAGAAAGAAGAAAGAGAATCATTAGCAGGCCTCCGTGGATGGTTGTGTAAATAGGAATTGCGACGAGAGCTATTCGATTCTCTTCATTATTTTTTTCTTGCGGTAAAGTTGAAGTTGCCAACCGAGATACTCGTGGAAAAGTTCTCACATCACAATGAAGGGCAAAGTACGTACTAATTGAATGACGGAATGAGAATATTAATCTGCGATTGCTGACGAAGATTCTGGTTGGATATGACGGAAGAAATCAGCCCTTTGGTGATGAGTTATGGGAATTTTTCTTAAGGATGCGTTTCATTTTAATGCTTATTTTTTTAATTTAAGTGTTAGACGTTAGTCTTATGTTACAATCAAAATTCGTAATTGTTACTATAATTATAAAAAAATTGTCATTTGCACAACAGTGACTGCAACACATAGTTCAATCTGGATAAGGGAGTTAAGTATTAACTTCTCTGCGGTATAAAGTTTTGTTGTTTTTAATTTTTTTTTACATCTGTTTCCGTACTCTGAACGGAGTGATAGAGGTAGACAACATATTGTCCTTGTTTACACTATCATTTGCCTGCCACACGAACTATTTACCGTCTAGTACCTAAAATAATTTAAATCCAAATGTTTTTACTAAATGCTTTCGTGAAAATTTCGAATAACTTCGTCACTGGCGAAACGTCGTTGATATAAGAATTTGGCAGAATATATAAAGTGTTGCCAATTCGTAAAGTGGACTGAAGAACAGCTTTAAATTTATTCCTTATGAATGACCTGCAGTGATGGCATTAATATCTGGATGCAAAGCTGCCCTTATCGTGTGATTTAAAGCTTTTGATCTGCTTTCTAAAGGGCTACGTGAATCTATAGGTTTATGATTAGAGCCAATATTAAACGTTTAATGGCTGAAAATTCAGCCAATTTTTTCAGAAAAGTGGTCAAAGTTTAGATTTAACAACAAAATTTAACCCAAATGTTCTTCAACACATTCTAAATACTTTTATCTCAATCTACGTTTATTTTATGTTATGTTGTTAATGAAAAACTATGTACAATTTTAATAATGTTAACAATATGGCTTCTTGTGGTACACTGAGTAAAAAACTCGTACTGAAACTATTTCAAATATTTCGAACTATTTCAAACTTTCCTTCAATCTTCTTGAATGCTTTCATATTGTTTGTTTGTTTAATAATTAGACTTGGAAGCTTTTTAAGACTTGGTCAGGCTATAAATTTAAAGATACTTGGCTTTGTGATCATTGTGAATATACGATTCTTATAAAAATGATTTTTTACATGTGTACAAATGGATCATATGATATACATATATACACTGCTGTGCAAAACAATAAGCACACATGGTTCCACATAAAAGAGATAATGCATGCGCCTGATTTTGCAATCGTTATTTATAACAAATTTCGTTTGATTTTCCTTAGCAGTTAAGAGTAAATAGGCGGTAACAGAGTAAATGGGCTTAAAAATTCGCAAATATCCAACCCCATTGATAAAGTTCGGTAAAAACCTGAAACTATTCTGTTTTGACTTGGGTATTCAATATAATAGCAGTGATTACCAGAAAGGGGTAGCCACCTGCCTCATAACCATAGGGCTAGATGCTAAAGCACTGCTACGGGATGTCTTTCAGAAGAGAGAAGAGCCGAAGTTTTAAATATCCGCAAGGAGACAGTTTTGTATTTCAATTTATGATGACCACTTAGAACACTGTACAGAATTAATTAAATAGTACTTTGTAATATTTATCTTTTATACAAGATGGTTCCTAACCAACTTACATTTAAAACTAACTTTGTTTATTAAAAAAGTTCTGATGATAAACGTGTGTACTGAAATAAGCTCACAAAGCAGTGAAGAGCCAAATCCTCCTGCTTTTCCCTTTTCGCGTTCAAAGATAACCTATGGTAGAGTTTTATAATCAAATATAATTTCAGTTTCATTTCTATTCTATTTGGCAAAAAATCAGCACGCAAATTCGTATTTCAGTTGTTCAAAGCAATCCTGCATTATGGCAAGACAGGTTAAAGATTTTCAAAAAAAAAAACTTTATCGATGACCAAGTGGAAAAATGTGTTATTGTTCAGATGATTTAAATTAAGCATTTTTTTAGTTTCATTCCGGAACGATCTCGGTCTCTCTCTCTCTCTCTCGGTCAATGCCTTTGGCTGCTTCAGTTGAAATGCGTACGAGGTTCTAGGCTACAGAAATATTTTGGACTGTAATCATATTCTTGGATTTTTCAAACAAAAGATAATATTCCAAACTTTATGATAGCTTACACTTCAGGCCCTATTTCAAATAGCACTTGACAACAGCATTTTAACAACTAATCGTTCAGTCGCTCAGGAATGGCCGCCAATGAAATAATCATCTGCCAACTACACTTGTCGGGACCAGGGCCTTATACAATTCAACTTGCGAACTTTTTGAATTTCGGAAAAAAAAATTTTTTTCTGAAAATATGATTTATTTAATGCCTTATTGGATCTGATACCTCTTAGCATTTACCCAATATCGTATGAATTTTAAAGGGGAATATTTTATAAGGAATTAAAAATGTGGGCCACGTGAAGACCTACTAATACACTCTAGGCAACCAAAATGAAACTATTGTATATTGTTGTGGAGACTTCGCTTATCTAGAAAGGACAAGATTTCTAATCTTTATTCCGTATGTGCTAATAAGAACTACCTAACTTTGACGAAGGATGTACAACAATTTGCCCACAAACCTTAAGTTTCAGGCGTAAGGTAACATCAGCCATATTCCTTCACGACGTTATGAATACAATTTCACCAGAATTACTTTTCCCAGGAATATATCTGCTCACCGGAGATCTCTCCGGATGAGAAACATACTGCTTGATAAAAGATATGCCTGACAATAATAATAATTGTTGACGCGACAGTCCACAGGGCGACCAGGGCCTAACTTACTCATCAACTACTCGTGTTGTGCGCGCTACTGTTCTCTTACGAGTAAAAGGGACCTACAGTTTTTTACCAACTCCGAACGGCGAAGTTCGAGAAGCTTTCTTAGACAGTTATAACTCTTTGAGGTGGAGGTGGTGCCGTGAAAAATTCGAGGTGTTCTGCCGGAATAATATAAAAAATTGTATATCTTTCTGATATTTTCACAACTTAGTACTATAAAAGACTCATGTCTTATTGTACCTTTACACTAATAATAATAAATTGAAATTGAAATTGAAATTAAAATTGAATCGAACCTAGACCCTTTGGCGTGTGAGCGTCGCACTCTACCCACTACACCACGGCGGCCACCATGCCCGTCAATGCTTTACTTAAAAGTCTCGGTCACCCAAAGTAGTAAACAATGATTTTAAGCTTGATTATATCCAGTTTTGCCCTTTTGAAGGAGCTTGGTTATAAAATTCCAAACGAATAAGGTTTTTACGAAGTATAAATGTTAGATTATCTTTAATGATAATATAATATAAACTGCAAATATGATTTATTTTAGCAAAAACAAAATTTGCGTAAAACAGTTAATTTTTTTGAAATTTTAAATTTTCAACTTTGAGGTGACTCATAATAATCATAATAGCAAAAAAATGTTAAGAATATATTGGCCAAGAAATCGAGTCGAAAACCCTTTCATATTTGACCGGGGAAAAAGTGTCTTATTTTTTCTACTTTCTGACCACTGTGCAACGAATTAACCCACTACTCCGTGGTAACCAGTTTAGGTTCACTCGTGGTCACTCTTGCTTGCGTCCCGCAGTCTCAACCCGAACATTAAGTGGGAATTTGATTCCAGGCCGGATAAAACAGAATAAGTGAAGCAAGTATATTGCACACACAGTTAGCTGCAGTGAGGTGACGTAGAAGGTTAAGTGTTTTAACGTACTTTACCAGATTTTAATGTCAGAAAAAGCCTTAGGCAAATACATGTGACGCGATCATTAAGAATTTCGTCCGCGGTACTAGCTTTTGCACAATGCATGAAAAATCATGTATGGCTTTATAAGTATAACATTGTCGCATGCTTTGAAAGAAATAAGAAAGAGTTGCGCAAGCCAGATTTTAAAGGAAAATTTAATAAGAACTTTACTTGAATTTAAAAATTTTTTTTACGTTTCATTTGAAAAAAAAAAAAAATCTAAAATAGGTATGTTCTCGTCATCGAAATAGATAACACAGAACAGTACAAAACCCCAAATAAACGAAAGCCTGTTCCAGTAACATGCGAAGTGAGCGATCTATTCATTTTAACCCAATAAATTTTTGTGCTTAGGTTGTTTGTTTTTTTGTCATAGAATTCGTGTATATGTAAGCGTATGTGTGATTTGACATAAAACATTTTATTTTCGCACACGGGAACAGGTTTTTATTTTGCGTCCACCTTTTCAGAACTGAGATTTCATAAAAAACATAATTTCCACAATTGGTTTAGCTGCATCCTTCTGCGTTTTTGAGATTTTTCCTCTTTCCAAAAGATTTTACACCCACTCTTAATATATGACAGATTTCATAGTTTGGCGCAGAAAGTATTTGAATATACACCTTATTGGAACATATACCTTATGTGTACACAAGGCATCTTCAATTGATGATCGCATATTTCATGCACGAAACTAAGTAAGTAAATCCAGCACTGAACAGAATTAAAACTTCAGTAGGAAAGCCTCAAATGCTTCGAAGACTCTGACAAGAAAGGTGTGATATGAAAACAGTGATTTAAACCCGCTTTTAGCAAGTGGACAAATGCATGCCCAGCACCTAAGGCTATAGTGGCACAACCCTGATGTTGCATAGAACATCTTGCCCAGCGTATTGTGTGAGGGTCTAAAGCTCAACGAGTTTAATATCCATATGCAACGCATTGCTATATTTTAACTTGCGAACAATGATTTCGTTTTTGTTGTGATGGACAAATTGTCAATCAAGGAAAACACTTGCGTTGCCACACAATAACAAACAGGCAATGTACTCTGAAACTCACGAATTCCTGAAGCGTTAATTTTTTTTTCAATTTTGGATTGAAATTTGTTGTGAAAATTAGGAAGACTCTTTCTCCTTTAGGGATATCTAAACCTGGGTAGGTAAATGACTTTGACATCGTTGGGCTTTTCCGTTGCAATTGAACAAGCTGGGGTCCAAGCTGGGAAAAATACGAATTAAAGACTCAAATAAGTCGCGACCTCAACGGTATGAACCAGGATGTGGATATTGCCCAGACGGAATAATGAACAATGATGCCTACACTCAGCGGACCACATCGAGCGCATGGATACTTATACTTTAGGTAAGAGGGTCCGAGACTCCTGGTTTACGAAAGATGGGGAAACCAAACCTTCAGTATAGAGACGAAGTAATTGTAGACACCTTGGTTTTGATGAACTGTGACCATCCATGGGATGCCCGTTCAGAAAATACAAGCAGTCATGTAAAGACTGGTTCTCAAAGATATATTTTATGAAGTTTATGAATTTATTAAAATTTCATCAAGGAGCCAGCCATCAGTTATGCCACCCACTATTGAGAAATTAAAGTTTGAATTTTTCAGCACATCTTTTGCTGCTTTAAATCTTAAATATATGAGGGAATACTATCATAGGCTAGTTTGCTTGTACAATCCCAAACATTGTTTTTCATTTCACCTTACAATGGGAGTATGATGAAGGTTATGCAAACGAAAGGTGACTTATCAGCTTCATAGTATTTTCGGTAAGTATATACACTCTTCTTAACGGGACACCTTACTCAAAAAGCAAAAATAAACTGTCATTAAGCTGGGCAATTTTCAGCATTAAGCTGTTAAAGCAAACGAACCGAGACCTATTAAATAATAAATTTCATCGAAATGTGTATGTTCCATACACTTTTTCTTATCCTATTTAGACCAAGAGTCAGTAAATCAGAAAAGCCACAAGTGCTTATCATAAAATTTGCGCTTATGTAAAAAGCGTGCTGCACATACAATGATCAATTTTATCTCTATTTCAATGAATTAATTATGATATCGTGAATCATGCGTCTCCACGCGTCTAGGATTATGTCTAGCAGATGCATTAGCCTTGGCCCATCTTTCGTGTCTGTATGTACTTATTATCAAAACTAACATTTGACACGCAAAAGGCATCCGCTGGTGGTCATCAAATACAACGATGCCCCGAAACTTTCCTGATTGCTCTGTAGATCCGGCGAACTTCACGCACGATTTTTGCGTATCGCATCAATTTCGCGCTCTGTAAAACAATTGAACATCAATTGCGCAATGGACGCCATCCCACGACGGCGGAAGAAGCCATTATAATCAATTTCAACTTTTTAGGTAAACATCTCATATGTTAGTCCGACAATGTCCCACTCACGTTTACGTAATCGTGCAGACGGCGACGGACGCCGCGTGCCACATCAAGCTATGTTACGTCGCCGACGCCGTCAAGTTGAATGACATCTCAGAAGTCAACACAGTGATCAACTCCCCGGAGTATCTAGACGTATGTGTCTGCAAGTTAAACAGCGAAACTCCCGCCATTCACACGTCCATACATTTGATAACCAGACCGCAATTTTGCCGCGATGGAATTTCACGTTTAAATTTTAATTCTGTTCGTAGACATTTGCTAGCACTCGCGTATTCTGGGATTTGTGCTTTTGACACCCAGCCTAGCGGGTGAGTGACCCATGTCATGTCGGGTGTAATTGTCCGTAATGACACACCCAGCGAAAAGCATAATTTCCCAGACTTTTCTCGAAATTCACAATCTGCCGGTAGTCGGGGTGGGTGGAATGGAGGGTATCTGACAACAACGGGAAGAGTGCGACTTCTAATGACACTTATGCAACCGTGTTGTGTAACAATAGGGACCGCCGAACCAGCGAACGAACGAAGATATAGAAATGGAATAATCTTGCGAGTCGGTAGCGCGAAAAAGTGGTGCGAAAACAATGAACGGAGACAACAGAGTCGGGCACACGTGAAATTACGAGGTCATTGGCTGCCGTTTGTCAGGTGGAAGGAGGTGGTGTAATGCGTGCTTGGATCTTAATCCTATGCCTCCAGACTGGGACGCTAGATGGAACTAGCTGTGGACTCGAGTCAGAGATCTTTAAATGTTTCAAGTGGCGTGAGATAGATGTGGTTACGGATGGGGGATTTTTGAGTCCATCGAAAATTTTTAATTTCCTGTCGTGGAGTATGTTTTGAATTCTGTGAGTGGATTTGAATGTAGCACAATGCAAACAGATCAACCTTGTTTAAGTTAATGCTCAATGTGGATACGACTGCCCAAGATTAGTACAAGTCAAACATTGAAGCAAATTAGGAGAAACTATTCGTATGTGCACTTCATGTTAAAAATTGATGTGTATTTTGATTTATTATTTATAGCTTTAAAGACAGTTTCAAGTTCTTTATTACGTTCGCTTGCTACCTCATATGTATTGTAAGTCCTAGACCTCCACCGCAATTCACGAGACAATTAATTCACCATAAAAGGCTATGAGCTCACAATCTCGATATTCCGGGAATGCTTCTAATCAATCCTGCATATCTCAATCAACCATCGCAAGCCCTCATTTTATGCCGACGATCACCAAGTGCCATTTGTCCATTTCTATCGTGAACACCTCCGCCTTCTCGATGTTCCTAATTAAAAGCCTGTTGCCTGCAACGGCAAGTCAACTAGCTCCACTACCCCGACATATGTTCGTGTTCCAGGAATCACCTCCCGAAGGAAACCCGTTCTATTAAGATCTTCGATAATCTCGCAGCATAAATCGCAACCGTCCAGCAAAGAGATGAAATTCCATCACAGGTCTGCCATCTCTCCTGTGAGCTTTCTCTGTCTGTCATGTAGCAGTCTACGGCGGCTCTACAAGAAGGATCGGCCAACCACCCAAACGCGTTGCATTCCAAGTAATTGCATCACACCATCCTGTTCCATAGAATCTATCACCGTCGTCGCCATGGTCATCACCATCAGCACCACCACCGTCGTCGCCTTGAAAGTCTTATCCAAAAAAGTGGACGCAGTGCCAGCAGATCTGGATCTAGTTGGAGTTGTTTAAGTTTTCACTTGCTTTCGCCTAGAAGCTAGCAGACAGCACACCACTGAGATCTCATGGAGATCACGCTGCATTGAGTTGCTATCGGCCACGAGCTAATGTCGACAAATGTCGCGGACGTAGAAAGGAAGCAGCAAAAAATTAAATTTTAATTTAATTAATGAGGGGACGACAGAGTCATCGGCGAATGCTGGGCACAGAGAAGCCAATATAAAGGGTGCCTTTGGGCACTGTGGTGCGTGCCGAAGACTGCTACCATAAGGAAGTTATAATATTTACTCCACACGGAGAAAGACATTGCGAAGAGCGGCAGCAATTATATTGACGTTAGGTTGGAGCAGTGTTCCAGATCTGAGTAAGAGGCACACGACAAGAGAGTGCGGCAGTTGTGGCGTACAGCCTAAGTGCAGCTGAAGACTGATAATTTATAGATTTCAGTAGATATCGCTTCGGGGGAAATTGATTAGCATGCGTATCGGAGACTTAAAGTTGTGAGGATATGCCCACGGAGAATTTAATATCGAGGTATGTGGTTGGACATGAGTGTTCTACAAGGGCTTCATTTTGTTGTCAACGGACGTGCTGGTAAGCATGTACCTTGATCAGCTAATTGGAAAAGGACAACGTCTTATGTGGAGGTAGTAATATACGAACACATTGGAGATTGTTCTGGGCGGGACACGACGAGGTGCTAACAACAAATTGAGTCTTTACTCAGTTCCTCCCTCTATCATGTTCATTTATTTCTCTTTCAAAACAATTTAATTCGTGAAAAATGTCTTTAGAATTCAATCTGTTATACAATCCAGTAGTTGAGCTAGGATGAAAACCACGATACAAATTAATTTGAATACACTTTGAAATAGTGTCATATGTTACAAAAACTTTGAGGAGGAAAATAAATATTACCAAAATATCCGTTCATTTTCTGTCAAAGTACTTGATGGAAATATTCTATCGTACAATTTCAAATAAATATCCTTAAAGACATTTATTTACCTACTTGCACCGAAATCATCACTGACATACTCGTAAAGTTTTACCCCTAATTAAGTAATTGTCGGATATGAATGTACATAATTCGCTCTCATTGAATTGACACAAAGCCGTCGAAGGCCTTTAATGTGGAGAAAATAGAAATTCCGTGCAGACATAAGAAAAATTTTCATTTTCCTTTGTAAATGTTAAGCACTGAGGAAAACTCAAGACCCCCATCAACTTCCATGCTGTCGCAATAAAGATCAGCGATAAAACAAAAAGCAGCGACACTACATTACAACTCATCCGCCCGGTAGTTATCAATTATTAGAGCGAATTGAACATTTTGCGCCATTTGTTGATTTTCTCCTCTTTCTCTGTGAAGCCACCTGAATTTTACCTTTTACAACGTCGTATCGTCTTCTCTGCTCTGCTCCATCATCAATCTACAAGATCATTCCCGAGTGATTAATTTATCGATGATAATACAACAGTCACTGTGGCTGCCAAGAAGTAAATCAGGTTAAGGGTGGTGTGGAGAGGGGAAACTGAATGCTAACAGGAACCACACATCTCATTGGCAAACGATCCGCAATAAAGTAAAAGTTTAACTCAATCTCACTTGATGGATGATGAACAACCGATGGCATTCGGAGAAACACCATCCAATGGCAGTTGTAGTCTCTTCATTTTGTCTCTCCTGGCGGTTGTTTGTGGAGGAGACATTGGATCGACTGTTATGTTATGGTTTGGTGCACTTCGAATGCAGGTTATTAGGGTGCAATGGATATCGAGCAAGTTTTTGTTTTGTTTTTTTTCGTATGAAATGTCGTTTTGTATAAAATTCGTTGTTTATTTATTTGTTCATTTAAGGTTTTCGATGGATATCAGTTTTGCCCTAAAAAAAACTACAATCCTCATTTACGAGTACTTGTGGAGTGAAAATTGTATGGTTTTGAAACAAATTGTTTGTAAGAAGAATTTTGTTAGATAGTTCTACAATAGAATTTCTGTTGTTAAGCTAATACCAATAGCGAAAACTAAAGTGTCCTGTGGAAGATGACTTTTCGTGTCCAAAGGAATGTAAATATTCCATTTAATAGGTAATGTGAATAAGAATCGCAATTTGCTGGAATACGTGAAGTTCAGTTCAATGATGATGTCAGAGGATGAATTTGGTCTTTTTCATTTTGTAATTTGTATATTATTATTTTGCCGCCATTCGACACAAAAATAAAAATGTATTGAATTTCTGTTTATATATGCTTATATTTCTTTTACTTCTAAGAAAAAAAGGAACTGCACATTTTCTAAGGCATATATTATTCCGAAAGTTTCTCACAAACTGTGTTATTGTCAATTTAAATTCATACCATATTATTATAAGATAGTTAATCTGATGGCAATTTTACAGCGATTTTTATCCATAAGCTTGCAAATTCTGGAAAACAGATATTTGCAATATGAGAAAAAAATAATTAACGCATACAAATGTAATGCATTATAAAAATCTCATATATGCCGTGTTTGAAAGAGTGGTAGCTTGCAATAAAAAAACAGTTAATGTAGTAAATGTTCAAAGAATACATTTTGTCTGTAATCTATCAACGTGTTAAATTTGAAAGCTCTTTATTAGTTAAAAACCACGACTACCTATAATGCTTCCTAAGTATATTTCATAACAGGATATTGTAGGCTTACCCAATGCACCCAGGAGGAAACTTAAATGGAATTTCAAAATAAGTACTCTTATCTTGTTTTTTAAACCTCACATTAAACTTCGGTATCCAAGCACGCTAGTATGAAAAATTCGGTCGCTGTAAACATAACTCATCGTTAGATTCTAAAATAGAGCTAATTTTACTGTCAGTTTTCCTTTTCTTGGCTTCTGCAGGAGTTAATATTTTTTTTTCATGAGAGCATAGTTAATAAAACGTTTCAAAAGAGTGGAAATGTCTACTTTATAGTTATAGAAATTAGAAATTTAATGAAATAAAGATGGTTTATTTAAATTGACAAAAATTTGTCTTATTCGAATGACGGCCTTGTGGCATTATAATTCAAATTTGAATCGTGTGATATGATTGAATTCGTGAGCGTGTATCAGGTTTAGGCGTGGACATATGACTTCTCATAAAAATTAGTCAAATGGCGCTAAATCGCACGCAGATCCATGTAGTTTCGGTGTCATAAAACAAACATTATATTAAACGACAATCATGTTTTGCAACCATTCATTGAATTGTCGCTTTTCTTGCCTAGCGTTGAAAATAATTATTGCCAACATCCAATCGAATGTTGGCAATTTGTGATTATAGAATCACAATGCAATGCACCTGTGGATCGGCTTCCGCATTTTAGATATTACTTATATTCACTCTTGCTTTGTTAGCCGAACATCGCTTTTAGATGTGTTAGGGATATGCATTAATTCGGTCCGTTTTTATGAGATGGCGCCACATGCGAGTTGTGATTGATCTTGGAAACGAGTATTCACTTTTTTAGCAGAGCGCAACATTTCTTCAGCAATACAAGTAACTTGAGTACATCAGTGTTTGTTTTAGACAACAATACTGCTTTTTGACTCCTCGAAAATGCCCGGATTCTTCTTAAATAAACTGCATTTGTGAGAAGTTTTGATTTTGTTCTTAATTAGAAGAAAAGGTAACGTGCAGTGTCGTTGAGGTTGATTCAGTAAAAAAATTGTGATCGGTTAAATTAATTTGAACTTACTCAAAAGCGATAAATCTAATTACGGGTATGAGTTGAAACCGAAAGATATCGAAAGGCGACGTTTCACATTGGAACTGCTTCTTGAAATACATCAAAGAAAGGGATATATATATATCAGTATATACCTCCTTATATGGTCTTTCATCAATCGAGTGCGTTTGTAATTGGGTGTTTGACTCGTTAAAGGCTGAATTTTGGATAATAGCGTATTCCAATTCAAATAATTAAATTAAATATTTAACTTAAATAAACAGATGACTTAATTAAACAATGTAGCAGTTTTCCCGTAAAACAAGACCTACTAAATGGGCTCTCCTGTTTTGAAGGATCTTAAATTAAGACCCTAGAAGTTATAAGCCTGATTTGAGATTTTTTTTGTTTTTCTGTTTTCGTTATATGAATGTTGTTGAGAGATAAAACTACTTTCGTGAATATCAATTTGCATTAAAGATTAATTGATTTAATATACTTGATTTTGTGTCCACATTTAAAGAACGAATAGAGGTTTGCAAATAGAAGTGTATCCCAAATACTAGTGAATATTTTGACTTGGAATATTGCAAATAAAAATGTAAACCTTTGTATCCGTTAAAATATTAAACGAAAATATGGGATATGTTAATTATTTTAAAGTTCAAATTAACCTTGAAGAACATAATGGGGTGTGTCACGGCAGAGGTCATAAACTTTACAAGAAAATGCAGTGTCTATTAAAAAACGATCAAAGATGCAATATAAAGGTGCGCAACAGAAACTATAAAACCGACGCTTAAGTTACACAATAAAAGAAATAAAAGCGGTTGATAAAATCAACAATCGCCCCGATTACTAATCAACGAATGCAATAAAGACAAAGATTTATGACGGATCATAGATTTCGGCAACAATTGGTGCGTATAAAACCAGTTTTATATCTTTTTTATTATCGTCACATCGTTTTCGGGTACCAAATATTGGGTGCAAATGTTTTTGTGAGTGAGGTTAACTATGTTGCGTGTGTTATAGAACTTATTCTGTTTTATCGAATTTTAACTTTTCCTGATTTGTTCGAAAACGAGTTTTTTTTGCGTACAACAATTGGCTTGTTTTCTATTTTTGTTGGAAACTATGATTTAAATTAGTATAACAACGCCACCGAAAACAACAATCCTATTTTATAATTTTTGGCGATATAACAAATTTCTTTCTTCTCTCTGCAAAGATAGTTTTAACTAATATAAAGAGATTTCGTAACAAATGTGGATAGTAATTTCAGATCGAGATCAATTCTAATGATCACAAAAGTCTTAACATAACTAACCTTACTGCACTTTTACTTTTAAGATCCTGTGCACTAATTTGTATGCCTCTCACGAACAAAATAAATAAACATATGTTCGAGACGAGTATACTAACAAAATACAAAAAATCATAATCGGGTATGTGTAACGGGTTGAACGGACTCCTACCGTTGATGATGACATTTAAACTTTTTAGCTTTTTCCCAAATATGATTTTTAAATCACATGACAGCGTGACATTTGACATTTAATATCTCTATGAGTCCGTTTCCGTTAATGGAGCAGCGAGAGTTTTCCTTCATTTTCCTGAATTATCCGAAGAGTGTGGCAGAAGTATAAAAACTAGACGGGACATTGTGGAGTCCGTTTCTAACTACAGTGATCCTTAGAGCTGTCTTAGTCAAAGGGAAATTTATTCATGTAAACTGGACAAACAACGCCGAGATTCTATTACCGGGTATGCTTTCCTCCGATCATATCTGGCATGTAGACTGGTGCATACACCCACCCAGATCATCCCCAGCTGCTTTGAATAGATCCGCAGACTGTGCATCCTCTACATTGATCTCGTTGAATCGTTCAAAATAAATAAACCTTCTAGCATTGATATTTTTCGTTCTCATTACTGCAACAATTTTTCAAATTAACACTTCTTTTTCTTTAATTGACGCTACAGTCCGGGGTGAAACTGGGCCTGTACCAACATGCCAACTCCGGCAAGAGTGATTCTGTTTTTGATGTAGTTCTGTCTATTTACAGCGGAGCCAATGTAGACGAAGTCTTTGACTACCTTCAAGTTTCTGCTGTTACTCAACATTAACAGCTCGTTGTGTTCGTCCAGTGAAGTCAATGCCATCGGCGTAAGCTAGCAGTAACGTTAACATTTGGAAGATCATGCCTCTGGTGTTGACTTGTGACTTACGCAAGATCTTTTCAAGAATGATGTTAAAAAAGTCATATGACAGTGCGTCGCCTTGTCTAAACCTTTTTTAGACATTGAAGGTCTCGTTAATTTCCTTACAGACCTTGACGGAGCAGCGAGAGCTCCTTATCATCATCCTACACAATTTGTCGAGTTTGGTAAAAATGCAAAAACTAGATATGACACTTTATAACTCGTCCCTATGCTCACTGTCATATACGGCCTTAAAATCGACAAGTAGTTGCTGAGTGTCAAACGTTACTTTTTGGGTCTTTTCCAGAACTGCCATAAAGTGAAGATCTCGTCCATCGCGGACATCCCTCGCCTGAAAAACACTGATAGGCTCACACAATACGACAGATAGGATCTGGGAGGCAATGTTGAGGAGGGTAGTCTCTCGAAAGTCGGCATATTCAAAGAGGTCTCCTTTCTTGTGGACCGCTACAGAGATTTCACTCATCGGACATGCTTTCCTCCGATCACATCTTACAGATGAGCTGGTGCATTCCCCCTACCCGATCATATCCAGCTGCTGAAAATAGCTCTGCGGGCAGTAAGTCCGATCCAGCAGTTTTGTTCGATTTCATTCTTGCTATCTCCTAGGTCGGGGAACGGAATTCTTTTCCATCAAACTGAATACAACATTTGGCTTAACAGCCGGATTTGGGCCGTTATCGCCGTTTAAAAGTCTACAGATATAATCTATCTAGATTCTCAGTACCGATTGAAACTCCACTACTACTCGTCCATTTTGGTCCCGGCAGGCTTCGATCCAAATTGGTACCCAAAATTCACACTGCATTGAATAAAAAATGAAAGTGTGCGAAAAAAATATTTGAAACTGTGTCGATGATTATTAAAACACCATAGGATATAAATGTTTCAAATCACACGAAACTTTCTCCTTTTTTAGAAATCTACCTATTCAAGCATTATTCACAGGGTAAAGTTATCTTCAACACATGTTACATATTGAGCATAAGATTTTGCAAGTGATATCCTGGCTTTATATCAGATTTGAACTCCATTACGAAAACTTAACACTTCACATTCCTTGTCAAAGTATTATCGCATTTAAAATTTGCATCTTCTTCAAATGCCGAATTTATGGATTTTTTTTATTTGCAGCTGTCTTCTTCCTTATTGCCGTGAGAAATCACGCCACTTACATAAAGAGGTAATTTTTGGGCTATCATAGCTACCAGATCTGGTTCAGCATTTGGGTTGTGCTTGGAATACTCAATTTACGATGTTTGTTTTTACACTTTAAAACAGACATTCAATTTTTAAGTATTCAGTGACGTATTTCAGATCAAACGATATCCTATTTGTGAGTCTGGAAGCGTGATGTTTAGTCACTGAAGAGTGCAAAATCCGTTTACGCAAAGCTTGCGTGTGCAAAAAGTTAAAGTTGTAGTTAAAGTTATAGATTGATTTGTTATGCTTTGTTACATTTATGTATACTTGAAATTTTTTTAAATGTCGAATAGTTTCAAACCGCCGTGGCGAAGTGGGTAGAGTGCAACGCTTACACATGGAAGGTCTAGATTCGATTCCCGTCTGAACACCTCGAATTTTTCACCGCACCATCTCTTTCGAGCTGCTGCTGCAACACTCAAACAGTAATAACTGTATAAGAAAGCTTCTCAAACTTTGCCGTTCGGAGTCGGCAAAACACTGTAGGTCCCTTCTACTCGTGAAACAACAGTAGTAGTACTTGATGAGCATGCTAGGCCCTGGTCCCTCTGCGGACTGTCACGCCATACAATTATTATTAATTGTTTCAAAAGTGTTAACTTTTGAAGGCCTTGGATAAGCAAGTTCTATTACAACGAATTTTGAATGATATTTCCCGTTTAAAGCGGACCGAGAAAGTGCTGAAGACAAGGCGAAACGTCAAATTGTGCAAAAAAAATTTAAAGCAATTTGAAGTGAATTGATAAACACTTGAAGAAGAGAAATAAAGCATCTTCTTTGATTTCATGCAAATAGAATTTGGGTGTTAAAAGAATACTTTACTCTAAATTATAATAATTCATTAAAAGTATGAATAATAAAGAAAACTTATTTTAAAATCTATATTTTACCAAACTTCTGCAGCAAATAGTGAAGACATTCTATACACGTAAGGAGCTGTTTTCATTTTTTCAAATCAGGCTTGCGTTCTGAGGCGTATTTCGTTCATATCACAAGAGACATTTTCAAGTTTTACGAGGTTTGTTCAAAAAAGAGGTTAAGAGGCTACATACATTATCGATCTTCTCTTACTTTGTTATGTTGTTACACTCGCCTGAAATATATTATTACAGTTTCAGCTATGTTATCATATTTATCTTATTTGTAAGAGGCGCGTATGTTTGACGTGCTTTGCGTGTTAGGCGATTTCCTACTTCCTGAGGGGATCAGTTTTGTGTGGAAAATCGAATTGAGTGCTATAAGATACTTAATATGTTGACAGTGGTATACGGTGAGTGTGCTCTAAGTCAAATAAATTGTTTACAAGTGGTACTTTAAAAAGAAGGTTACGGAAATTGGAATGACGACACTCGCCCTGGACGCCCCAGCATTTGAACAACCAATGAAAAGTGTGAGAAATTGCAGAAACTTGTTATGGAGAATCGTCAAAACACTATGAGAAAAGCTGCTAAAGACTTTGGCACATGAGTGAGTTCATGTAATGCAATTTTTTCGAAAGTTCCGGCAAGAAGCGAGTGGCAGCAAAGTTCGTCCTAAAACTACTGAAGTTTTACCAAAAATATGTCGCATGAATTTTTGAATGAAGTAAACGCCAATCCAAATTTGCTTTAGAGGGTCGCAACTGGTGATGAACCATGAGTATATGGTTATGACATCGAGAGAAACATGAAAGAGAGGCGTTTTGCAACGATTGAAAAGTTAGTAGAAAGAGGTATATGAGCATACCAAGCAGGGTATATGAGAACTGCTTCGAGGATTGAAAAACACCCTAGCATAAGAGTAATATCTCTGAGGAGGACTACTTTAAGAGGCACAAAATTAAAAACGATGAATAAATAAATATTTTTTGAGAATAATGAAAACTTACTATCGTCGTGGTGCGCGTTACGAGCGAGTTATCCGATGCGATGGATGGTTTTTGTGGAAAATGTGAAAGACAATTTAGCCGAAACGATGTTTACATAGTACCATGTAGCGGGTTCTGCAAGAGAGTGTACCACCGCGGGTGCTGCGAAGGACAGTTGTCAGAATACGATGTAGGACGTCTTCAAGCAGTTAAGAATTTGGGATACCAGTGTCAAAACTGTATTGGAGCTCCTGGGAAAATTCTGAGACAGTATGAAACATTAATGGAGTCACAAAGGAACAAGTATGAAAATATAATACAGCAATTGAACAGTAACACGAAGCTTTTAACTGATCAAATTACCGAAATGGCAAAGAAAATTCAGAGTGAAATATGTAAACAAAACAAAGAAAGAGAGAAAGATAGTGAAGACATCAGTAAAAAACTACAGCGGCTGTCAGAAACAGTAGAGGAAATAAAAGAGTTACCAACAGTAAAGGAGTCAAGTGGAAATGAAAATAAAAGGGTTGATTATATATCTAAATCTATGGACGAAATAAAAGAAGAATTAAAGAAATATAATAAAAAGAGTGTGTGCGGTGTAGTTGAAGCAAATCAGGCGGAGAGTGATGATAAAGTATCATATGCGGCTCAAGTGAAGAAAGGACCACAAGTTATACTAAAACCAAAATGCAGTCAAGAGTGCAAGAAGACGAAAGAGGATATAAAGAAGCAGATAAAACCATCAGCTATGTCAATCAACGTCAATGGTTTACAGAATAGGAAAGACGGGGCGATTGCAATAAAATGTGGTAATGAGGAGGCAAGTGAGAAAATACAATCGGTTCTTAAAGAAAATAAAATGAATGAAAAATATGAGATAAAAGTGCAGAAGATGAGAAACCCGAAACTGCTAGTTTTTGGGATGAAAGAAAGACTTAGCAAGGAAGAAATTGAAAACGCAATTCAAACACAGAACAGTGTAGTAAAATTTGAATCAGTAAAATGTGTAAGTGTATATGAATCAGGAAAAACGAAAGGAGTATTTAACGCAATTATTGAAACCGACGGAAATGCATTCAAAATGATGTTAGACATTAAAAGAATAAACATAGGGTGGGATAAGTGTATAGTATACGAACAATTAAGTGTGAAGAGGTGCTTTAAGTGTTGGGGATTTAATCACTCAGCTAGTGTCTGTACAAATAAAGTAGCTTGCCTAAAATGTGGAGGAGAGCATAAAAAACGGAGTGCACGAGTGAAGTTGTAAAATGCGTCAATTGTATCAAAAGTAAAGAGTTTCTACAACTACCGGATATTGATGTAAAGCATGATACCAGAAGTGAAGACTGTCCAGTACTCAAAAGAAAACTTAAAACAGAGAAACAGAAAACTCAATACTAGCAACTAAATATATGTAAATGCTTGACGCTAAATATTGAAGGTCTGATAAATAACTTTGACGAATTTGAGAGTACTATTGGCGAAGAAATGTATGAAGTTATATGTTTAACAGAAACACATCTAACAGATAGAATTGACGACAGTGAAATATTCATACAAGGATACCAATCCATAAGATGTGACTCGTCCTCAGCACATACAGGTGGTGTCATATTTTATGTTCGTGACCATTGGCAAATTGAAGTCTTAGAAAATATAAACGTAGACAAGGAAAGTTGGTGGCTGTCCATAAAGCTTGTGTACCTTGATCTAAACATAACATTAGGAGGCGTGTATCGCTCGCCGAGTACATCGGAGGCAAACTTTTGTCTGAATTTCAGAGACTATTTGGAGAAACTTATTGGAAACCAGAGTACAATTATAGTGATGGGCGATATTAATATAAATTTTTTAAAGGATGACACATATGGAAAAAGAATAAAACAAATTTTAAAGGATAATGCACTAAAACTAGTAGTAACGGAGCCAACAAGAATAACCCAGAGCACGCAAACTCTTATTGACTACGTTATAACGAATAATGATAAAATTAAAGCAAGTGTAGTAAAAAACAGAAAAATTAGTGACCATGAAACGATTGAAATTGAGGTACAGATGCGAGTAAATGTGTGTAAAAGAAAAGAATTGATAGAATTAGTAAAGTATAATAAACGTAAATTTAAAGAATATATTGAACGGGACTCTGTATACATATATGTAAATGATCTAAATAAACAGGCAGAAAACATTACCAACGTACTCGAAAAAGCAGTGTGTTGTATGAAAAATAAAAAATATGTATGTGCTAGTAGTGTAAACCAGTGGTTTAATAAAGACCTTAAAATATTAAAAATAAAAAAGTTACAAACCTATAGGCGAGCAACATGGACAAATTCAACAAACAGATGGGAAGAGTATAGAATAGCTCGTAATGCGTTCAAATCGGCACTAGTCAAAGCAAAGAATAATTATATAACTAAGAAAATAGAGTCATCTACGGACCAAAGAGTCATGTGGAAAAATATTAAATCGTTAGTTCTAAAAGAACAGAAAAGCGTAATAAAAAGTGTTGTCTTTGATAATGTCCCAACTAATGACCATGCAACTTTAGCACAAAACTTTAATGTATTTTTTGTTAAGAGTGTTTATGAACTAAATAAAGCGATACCGTGTGTACCTTATAAAAGTCTCATTGCTCAAACAGACGAGTGTCCTCAATTTAAATTTAAATGTATCACATATAATGATCTCAAAATCATAATGAAAACATTAAAAAATAAAAAAGACTACAAAATGTTGAGTGTGAAAATGATAATCGACGTCCTCCCAATAATCGGTCCAATTATGTGTGAAACAATAAATAGATCGTTGACGAGTGGCAATTTTCCACAAGTATGGAAAGAATCAAGAGTAATTCCAATTGAAAAAATAAAGAACTCAACTAAGCCAGCTGACTACCGTCCAATCAACATGCTACAAAATGAAGCTAAAGTGCTAGAAAAAGTAGTGCAACAACAGTTACAGAATTATTTAGAATCAAATAAGATATTTACGAAGTGTCAATCTGGATTTAGAAGCGGGCATAGTTGCGAATCCCTTTTGAACTTAGTTATTGCCGACTGGAAGGATGCAGTACAGAATAATTTCAAAATTGTTGCAGTGTTCATAGACCTGAGGAGAGCGTTCGAGACAGTTGACAGGAGCATATTAGTCGATAAATTGGAGAAGTATGGTGTCAGAGGGAGAGAGCTGGCATGGTTCACTTCATATCTTGAAGGAAGAACTCAAAGAACTAAAGTGGGCAATAAAATATCAAGTGCAATAGATGTGACTTTAGGCGTACCGCAAGGATCTGTACTAGGAGCACTATTGTTTATACTCTATGTTAATGACATGCCAAATGTGGTGAAGTACTCGACAATACAGCTATTTGCTGATGATGGGCTACTCTTTGTTGAATGTAGAGATATAAATGAGTGTTTAAATAAAATTAATCAGGATCTACGCACCCTAAGTGAATGGTTTAAGATGAACAAATTAAGTCTAAATGTTAGTAAAACTAAATGTATGTACATAAATGGATTCACAGATTCAAATGTCGTAATAGATAATGAGATAGTTGAAAATGTTAATGAGATTAAGTATCTAGGTGTTGTTATTGATAGAATGTTGTGTTTTAACAATCATATCGACTATATATCAAAGAAAATAAGTAAAAAAATTAGTTTCTTTAGAAGAATAAGGAAAAGATTACCAACTCTCTGTGCAATAAATGTGTACAACAGTATAATAAAGCCTCATTTTGAGTATTGTTCGACAATTATCCATCTGTCAAATAGTACAATGCAGGATAGACTACAAAAGTTCCAGAACAGAGCTATGCGTAGCATTCTACAGTGCCACTGGTTAACACCGATTAATTATATGTTAAATGTTCTTAAATGGCTTAGTGTGAAACAAAAAACAAAATTGAATGTACTTGTTTTCGTATTTAAAATGAAAAATAATTTGTTACCCGAGTACCTGTCTAACAAAATAATATATGTTAATCACATACATGATTATAATGTAAGAAACAAAAATGATTTCCGTCTTCCATTATTAAGAACAAATCGAGCACAGAATACTATATTTTATAGAGGATTTAAATTATTTAATGAATTACCAAACGATATGAAACAAGAAACCCGTCTAAAAGATTTTAAAAGAAAAATAATAGACTATGTAAAAATAAGATTTAATTGAAATGTACAAGAACTAGTAATTAAGAGAATTGTGAAGTAATAAATCAATATGTATTTAATAGCAAACCTTAGCTAAATAAATAAATAAATAAATAAAAAAAAAAAAAAAAAAAAAAAAAAAAAAATTTTTTGAACAGACCTAGTATGCAACGCACACATATTTATTCATATATATACATGTCAATATAAAGATCCACTTTTCGAAGTGTATATGTGACCAGCTTTGACTTCATGACTTCAATAATAATTATCTTTTTTGCAGTTTGCATATTTTGATTGTCCAGACTCTGTACATTTGACCAACAATAATGCATGTTCGGCAATTGTCAGCTTAAGAAAAAACCATTTCCTGATGTTATAACAAATATAATGAATCATAGGTTTGATCAGGTTAAAGAATTTTGATTCGCATTCACTAGGTCCAAATAGATAAACTTTGTATCCATATACTGGAATAATTAGTATTGTTTAGTTTCCTCTCAAATACGTTGTAATTTTGTTACACGTCAGTGTTTCTTCGAAGCTTAACGAAGAAGGAAATTATTTTCAAGTACATCATTTATGTTGATATAATGTACTCATCATTAAAATCACAATTGTGCATAAAAAGTGATCCTATTTTTTCAAAAATCAGTTTTAATATATTTTTTTTACATAAACATTATGTGGATAAATATGAATTTTAAACGTGTCCGTGTTTTATGATCCCACATCAACGTGCAAAATTAAAACTTCGATCATATTTCAAAAAATTACCTTATTTTTAATGTACCAGGAATCCTATAATATTACCATAACTTACTTATACATGTATATTGAAAATCGTTTCATTTAGATCACACGGTGTAAGAACAAATAAACTGGAGTGCGAACTAGTCAATTTAAAAACATATAAGTCTGCACCGTCACAAATATTCTGAGCCGCCTTAATTCAGTTTCTCTATCTTTGTCTATCTATCTCTCTGACGAAACTAACAAAAAAAAAAAAAAATGGAACGGAGTTTCCTATTATGTAAGCTTTCTTTTTTTTTTCTTTTTTTTAACTTTGAATTATTTGTTTGGGGCAATACAAAATAAAGTGTTTGATGATGACAAGACCTTTCTATTTGCTTTTCGTTGTTCATCAATCGCATTTATATTATATCTAAGAAGAAGTCCTTTTATATTTGAATTAAGTTTTCCATACCCCATGAAACGTAAGTAGCGAGATCTGTAGTTGCAATTCATAGAGCTTACATGTACTTGTTTGGAGGTAAACACACTTTGCCCCTGATCACGTTCAACGGAACATTTTAAAGTTTACAGCATATACTTGAATTGTCCCTATTCCCATCAGGATATTCTTGTTTATGAAAAAGATTTCTTAATTACACTCTTTTGCTTGCCGTTATAAGAAATCGGAGACACCAGAGGTATTAAAAGCTGTGTTTTGGTTATGAATTATTATCAAGTTTTTGAAAAAGATATCTTATTATCTAGCTGCGGCAAACAGATTTGAAGTTCGGTATTTAGAAGAGACTTGACTAGAAGCCACTCGGTTTCACAAATACCATGCAAAAAGATAAGTGTTGTCTGTGCCTACTTTTGTATTGGACAAAATACTTACTGGTACATGAAGTTGATTAAGGCAGAGCATGGAAAGCGAACATAAACTTCGAAGAGATCTGTTATGCAACGTACCGTTCATAGTACACTTTCTTATATTCGTAAGTTATACTAGTAAACTGATAGCTGCTTACACAATTCCTATTCTAGAGTGTTTAAGAAAGTCCCAAAAATCATTACATCGGACACCACTTTCTCGTGTTTAAGGGTCTGATTGTGTAACTGATCCATTTGCGCAAGAAAGAGCACTCCGCTGCCGACCCTCATCAAAACAAATTCAATTACCCTGATCAGTGGAGATATCTCTAACATGCTCACTAGAGCCTAGTTCGAATTTCCTCTAGACTTTCATTGAAGAACTACTTGTCACTTTTCGTGTGCATGCGCCTCGACATCTCACAAATCACCAGTCTTCATGCCATATTTACCACCAGAAGTTGATTTTGCTTTCTAATACTATAATCTGTCATACCCAGATACCTCTAACAACGACGCCAGCAACAACAAACACGATCGACAACTATACGTCAAAAGAAATGGGCGACACATCACAAAAGATACACGCAGGTACTCACCCGGAGGCTAACACAGAGGGGAAACATAAATCAAAGTGCTCGCCTCTGGGGCAGTGGAAAAGAAAAAGCTTCAAAGCTGCCTGTCGCTCTCTTTGGGGGAATTTTTATGAATGGTTGCATCCATCTCTCCCTGTTTCGAGAATTCGTGTTTCGAAAGAAAGTTCTTAAGGAAAGGATGAAAACGAAGGCAAATCGGGTTTAAAGCAAAGTGAAAGGGGAGAGCGTATGACACACGCAAAGAGTGCGATCAAGAGAGTGAAAAAGAGAGAATTTGTTTGTAACAGCTGATTGCTACTGGCACATTTTGATGTTGGAGCTTCTCTTTACGGTCGAAGCCCACCGGTGCGACCACTTGGCTGAGAGAGAGCTTTACTCTTTTTGATGGTGGTCACGGATTCTTCGTTTCTTAGGCGCATAATATTTTGTCTTTTTTCTGGTTGGTGTGAGGCACCTTGCTCCCCACACTGGTTTGGTACACACAAAACCGGGGTAACAGTACCATCGCGGACACGGATGGTATTCCAGTTGGTTTTAGTAACTCGCGAGTGCTGCACAAACTCAGTTGTCAGTTGATTCGCTGTCGTCGCCGTCGCTGTTTGTTTCGTCAGTAGAATCGTGTCGATTCCCTCGTACATAGATTTCCGAGTTGTCGTAACTGTCGGAAATATCATTTGTAGATACTCATAAGGATACATCCTTACTGGAAAAATACAAAAATTAAAATTCAAGTGCTACATTCGCGGGTAAAGTATCTCCTTCCAATGGAAAAATGAGAAGTTTTTTAAAATGCTAAAATTGTATATTCCCTCATAACTTGTTGAGACACAAAATCGTCGCTACTTTGGAGTCAAGTCGGGTAAAGGATCAAGAGTAGTAGTATGTACAGAGGATTGCTATTCAAATCGTGGTGTGTACTCGACGATCAGTGGTATAATGTGTAAGACCCGTGAATCACGTCCCAAGTTGAAATAGATTCAAATGTATCTCCTCCATGGTTTTCGTTATTTTCTTCTAATTATCCCCCTCCGGAGAATGAACGACGGGAATGCAATTCCGCAGATACCTGAGAAAGAGCTACTTTTCGAATTTCTATCTAATTGCGGAATTATTTTAATTTTTGCTGTCACTGCCGTTGAAGTTGGATGCGCTGCTGGATGGTTAGCTTTGGCGGATATCTTTTGCATTCGGTTCAAATTGGAGAATTGTCTTTCGCTGTTGAAATTTCCCGGATGGTTTATTAATTGCGAAGGCCAAGTCATCTACGGATAGAAGCGGCCGCTATAGATGCATAGAAGCAGGTTGTGCGCAATTCTGTTCTGGATTTGTTTCGGTTTGTGTGTTGTGTGTCGTGACATTTTGTTGTGTGTTTGTGGTGTGTTTCGCTACAATTTAAGCATATCCCAAATGGCGGTGCTTAGCATTGCAGGCTAATGAGTTTTTGTATCGTTCACTCGTGAGCGGTGAATGTACTCGATGTTGTGTGGTATCTGAAAGATTCTTTTCACCCTGTCGGCCTTCTGGGATTATAGGAAGTGCAATGTGCGCGTCAAGATACCTGCGTGTAAGTGGCTAATTAATTTCGTTGTTCGTTTGTGCTTGTGCGAAAAACAACCGAGAATTGTGTCGAGAGTTGTATCCTTTGTGGAATTTCGCCTTGCGTATCTACCTCCTCCTTGGCTATTAGTGAGTTATTTATTAAGTCACTTTTTAGTTCTGTTCGTGAATGCGTTCTGCGCCCAATCTGAAGAGTATGCTACGCTCCACAAGAAAAGCTTTGATGAATGAAATCTATCTTGCCCATTCATCATCTTTTTCTGGCATGCTTTGGTCAGATGTAGTGTTTGTGCTGGGAAAATTGTCATTCCGAGGTCAAGGCCAAGAATATAAATTATTTTTGATGATCAAGAAGACAGCGTGGGGTTTTGGGTGGAACGAACGGGTCACTGGCCGTTCTGAACACGTTTTGGAATAAGCTTCGTTGGATTTCATTATGATTCCTCATGAAGGCATACTTAGCGGCATGTGTTTAACTTCAAAGAAAAAGAATGCACGATAACGTATCTACTTTCAGTTTTCTCGACAGTGACATTACTGAGATATAACAAAAGGGTACGGCAGAATTCTTGTAGTGGTCCAACTCATAAAATTTGCAATTTAATGATCACAAAAGCCATTTTATGCCGTTTTCTTTTGAAAAATTCTTCTCATCATGATTATGGACTATGCAATGAACCGGTCTTCGTTAAGCAATGAATGACAAGTCACTGAGTTAACGAGAACAATTGTTCTTCTTTAGAGGACTTATGGGTGATTTGTGGATTTATTCGTTATGACTGGAGTGTTCTTGGTTTTAAGTTTGCATTTATAATTATAGTTTATATTATAATTTGTCAAAGTAAACATATTGGAGTCCATGTGTTTTATAGAGTGGAAATCTAAATATAATTTTACATGGGGAACCAAATATTGCTTTTTGTGACAGCTGTTTCGGTTTTCGGTCAAATATGTTAAGTGATGACTTTGAAATTCATTAAATAAACATAACTTAAAATATGGATTGTCTTCAAATCTTACGAAATCAAAATCCTAGAAGAAGAATTATATAGAATTTCCGCATCAATTCGATTCGTTATTGTTTTGTAAATTCTAGCATTTTGCAATTTTTGTTATTTGTATATTTAGCGTGGTATATGGCTCTTTTGATTCCGGGAAACATTCTTCTCTAACAAAAACGAAAATTTATTTACGAATTAGAAAAAAAAAACAGTTTTCATTATTGGAATCTTCTTCTTCTTCTTCTTCTTCTTCTTCTTCTTCTTCTTGTTGCGCTACAGTCCGGGGTGGACCTGGGCCTCAACCAACATGCCTCTCCAGCCAGCACGATCTTTCGCCAGCTGTCTCCAGTTGCGCACTCCAAGTTGGAAGTTGGATCTATTGGAATCCAAACAAATAAAATAAACAAATAGATAAGTCAAAGCATATGTAAGTTAAGAAGGTATCAATATTTAACCGAACGTTCAAAACAACCAAACTTGTGGGTTTAGATAAAAGTTAAGAGCAACAAGAACAGGCAAGAAAGAAATACGAAGCTGAATTTGTATAATCCACAGAAAACTGCAATAGTCTATGTAGAAGTACTTAAGAATGAAAATCATAACATTAAGTATCTTTTTCAATTATTTATCATGCTTGAAAGGTGCATGGGGAGGCATGATTACCGCAGTTGTAGAAAAATTGTGTTCCAGTTTTATTTTTGTTTTAATTTATCCTGTGTCCTGCAAGGATACACGAGATAACTTTTATTGAACTTCCATTTATAAGTTATTTCTTGGACATGTTATAATTAATTGAGGTAACGCTACCTTCCTCAAAAGATCTGATCCAACCCTCTTTAGCTTGTTCTCATTCATTTCCTACATTCGTGCTATTGTTTTCTAGCGAATGAATCAAATTTACCACATAAGCGTATACAACCTCATGCAGACATTGCTCAAGAAACTTGCCAAATAATGTAGATCTTAAAATGTGGCAAAGCTACCGAAAATTATAAATTCAAAACCACATAATAGCAAGAATTCCACCACAAATTTTCAACACCAAGGGGAATAGACTTTGAACCACTCACTTGGTGTTCATCGTGAAACGGAGATCGGTGCATTGAATCGTTCATAACAACTAAAAAAATTGACAAGTAAATCGATACAATGGTCGTTGTAAAGGATCAATTTTTTCTATTTTGACCATGACTAGAAAATAAATGGATGCTTTAATTGTATTTCAGTAACAGGAAATCGTCGATCGGTTGACTAATGTTGTCAAGAAAACTGTCGCTTGAACTAAAACAGACCATAATTCACTTGTTGTGAGGAAAGCACGATCAGCCAATTAAACGCACTATAACCGTAAATAACTACTAGGGGTTTACTCCTGGAATTGAAGCGTTTCAAAATCGATACTCTTATCCACTAAGCCATGAAATTCAAATTTCGTTATCCTTTATTTATTTAGGCCGGCTTATAAGGAAAAAAATATTAAATGTTACACTTCAGTCTATTAAGACATTCCTCTGCGAACTTCAAACTCAAAAATCACTGTCGAAACTTTCTATTTTCCCTTTTCAACCAAACAGTTCTTTTCGCAATAACTTCTGTCACCACTTAAGAAACACATCTTAAATTACGTTTTGCTCCACAATGTAGTTTGAGTTATTAAAAGTCCACTCTAGTCCCGTTTCCCCTCAACCCATCTTCATAAGACTCATCTCGAATTTCCCCTTCATTCGCAAAAAATAAAAAAAAAAAAAGTCAAAATCTGAACAAGTGTCTAATCTCAAATGACAACTTCTTCTTGTCGTCTCTTATATTATATGGTTCGCCAGTCATTCACTTTCTACCCATCACTTTCCGTCATCTTCTCAGCACAAGCGGCATCATTCAAGGTTACTTGCGTATTTTTATTGGGCTCCTTCATTAAATTTCGTACGCATTCAACGTCTAAGTGGATTAGCAAGGCATCATTGTTGCGAGGCCGTTGTCTGAGCTTTTAAGCGTATTACACGAGTTCAAGTAGTACGAAATCGAACTTCAAATGATTTTCTGATTCGCAGTGATTGTGACACTCTTTTACGATCTCTTCAGCTCTAAAATGAAAAGATGTCAACAGTCCCTGCTAATCGGTTGTAAGTGGTGACTTAAGATGTGCATAATGAGATCAAAGTGAAACCTGGACCGATTAAATTCCTTCCTGTTGAATGTTGGAATTTTTTTGTTGTTAAAATATCTTGCTTTTCGACAAAAATAAATTTCTGTTGGAAGGAAAGGCATGAAGTCATTGATCTTGGATTTGAAGATCTTGATCAATTTCCTTCGCTTTTGCTTTGGAAATAATAGTGCTGGGGAAAATATGGAAAATGAAATCCAATCAGCCTCTATTTAAAGTTTTTATAAAAATACAACTGCTTCAGCAAATCGAAGGCCAACAATTTTGTACGTCCCCACTTATAACAGATAAGACAAAATATCAAACATAGAGCAATTCTGAATTTACTTTTAATTGTAAGCGGTTATAGAAGTCCTTCTACTAATAGCAAAATTATAACACTGAATATTAGCCAACTTTCCTTCTTCATTCATCTTAGGAATAAATGCAATCCAAAAACACTCTGTAGGTTGTTTGACTAAAACAAAAAAAATAAAATATTTGGTTTCTTAATGTGCTCTGTAGTGAATAAATTGAAGATCAATTTGGGTCCTAACAACAACAAAATATTTCCAAGACACTCATTAGTAATAATGCAGCGCTATGTAGCGAAGTCAGTGTGAACATCTCACTGCAGATAACCCTTAATATTGCCTGTTTGACTGACTATTCTCACTTACAAAATTCGTTTACATCCTCACTTCGTGTCACGTCGTTTACCAAGCAGCTACCACCATTGATGGTAATTAAAATCTGTGCCGTTTTGATTGTAATCCACTTCTAATTACACCAAGCCACCGAATCAGTTGCCTTAGGCCTCCTCACGAGCCTCAGTATCACAGCAACAGGAACATTTCTCCGAAACGCATCACGAACTCGTAACCCGGCAGAATCATTCGGCTCGAACTGTGTGTGCAGACTGCTTCCTGTTTGCCTTTGATTTATAATCCACGCTCATTCGTTCACCTCCCATCCTCCTCATACTTCAAAAGGCATCTCACTTAATTGAATCTTTTTCTTTATCTCTTCTAGTGTTGGTACCATTAAATTATGAGATTAATTGCTTGCCAGCTACTCCTCAAAACACATCCAGTATCTGTAAGATCAACGCAACATACAAGTTATACCAACGTATCTTCGGTCGCATCGTGAGTGCAGTGTTTTGTATGTTCAGTGTCTCTCTTCTGCATCGAATTCAGCACCGTCTCTAGCTCTAGCTTTTGCATCGGCTTCGGCTTTGCCCACAATTTCCGCTTTAGTTTTGTGTAATGTGTGACGTCGAGCGTGGTGTTTGATACGCGCAGCAATTAAAGTGAAATTATTGGCAAAATTCTTTGATACATTTTTTTTCTCAAAAAAGTAAAGAAAAAGAATCGAAAGAGAAAATAAGAAGGTGAATCTAATTGTTGTTGTTGTTGGTTTGATGGTGTTAAATTCCCGTGCGTGCCTCAGCTGCGTTTCAACAAAAAAGTAAAGAAAAAAGTCACACAGTCATTCGGTAGCCAGCCACCGCCCGGACCCCGTGTTGACAATTATCGTCGTCACTTCTTATCTGGAGCTGCATTGTGATTTGTTCTTGGAATTAGTTTGGTGAGTTTTTGAATGAATTTATTTACACTTTTATTATGCGTTAATTTTTATTAACCGACAATGAAAGCGGTTCTGTATTATTTGGGTTACGCACAATGGAGATCGCTGATTCTTTGAAGTCTACAGAGGTTGGGAGGGATGTCACCTCTTGACTTGTTTTAGAATTATGTATGAAAAAATTACTTTTTAAGTAAATTCCGACTGTCCTAAATACATTAGCAAAAGGGGTCGGAAAAGCGTGACTCGAATAAAGCCGGCCGTACAATTTACAACGTCAGGAATCTTTATCTGCATCATACATGCTGCAATTTATGTATATTTTTATTTATGCACCCTTTCTAGAGAATGTTTGTTCTACTTTTTTGACTAGACATATGGTATATTAGTTGGACACACATATAAGGTTTCGTTTCTCTTTTCTTGGACAAAATTAAGTGCAAGAATTCCAAAAACGTTCCACGCTTCTAATGAACACAAAGAAACATAATTGAAATATGCTCTATTTATAAATTAAGAAATTATATAGAACATTATTTCCTTTTTAGGGGCTCCGATAATGCTACCTGCCTATGTGTCTTTTGGCCAGTGTCAAATAACACTTGAGAGATTGTTTGAATCTCTGAGTTGGGAATTCTGATTTAATTCACTCAACGCTTAAGAATTTGTTTTAATCCGGAAAAATTTTGCTCTTGGAAAATTGAACAGAGTATACGGATCGTCCTAGGAACGTTTGTTGTCTTGCAATTACCGGGAATGCTGTAGTGCCCTGATTCTATATATGTAAAATTTGTCAGCGATGATTTCATGCATCAGTTTATGTTTTAGACAACAACATTGTTTTGTTGTAACGGTCAAAAAATACTAGGAAAAGCTAACCGTAGATGTCGTTCCCCATCCGGCGTGTTTTTACAAACCTTGTTCCTTCTTACTACCGGCTTTGTAGGAAGCAAAGCGATTTGGGTGGTGACCGGTTCTGGTCTTTTGAATGTATGGTTCAATGATTGGAAAGATACCAGAGATGCCTCATTTATTGGAGATGATATTTAAAAAATGAGAGAGAAATGGGAAAACGTAGTTATTTCTGAAGAAAATATATAATGAAATTAAAATTTGTTCACATTTTATGTGCGACCACACCTCGCATATGTAGTTAGGTAATAATTACGACTGTGTACATATAACATATATCAAGAATCAGTCACCTTTTTTTACCAAGAAGATGGTATATTAAATTTTAAAATCATACACTCTCAGTTGTGTTGTTGGCAATAATTTGAAAGAGGACCTCACCAAAACTGATTTCTTTTACTAAGGGCTTTATAACCTCATTATTCGTGAAGTTTTTATTATGTATATATATATACATATTTACAACTGAGCCTTACAAATGCATTCATTGCCGTAGTTAGTGCCACCTTATTATATCACAGTGCCACAAAGAAATAATGTTTCCGCTACCATTTGCACGTGGCTTCATTTTTGGTTTATCTGCTCTTACCTTCACTAAAGACAACTAATAATTGAGTCGTTGGGCTTTAACGTTAACAAAGGGTTTCTGCTGCGCTGATTGCCTCCAGCGGAAACATCTATCAACGAAAACCACACAACATTGATATACTCTCCAGATAAAAACCCATTTGGAATCCATTTCATTTGAATATGAAAAATAAAAAACAAACGTTCATGGCGTCTTGGTTTACACTTTCTCACACTTTGCATAGACGAACGGGTGCTGCCCACGTTTATGTTGCTTTCAAATTAATGCGACAAGCAATAAACACAAAACGTTTCAAATGTCGAATATACAACGAGCCCGTGTTTATGTTCTTTATATTGGTTTTATCTTGGCAGTCAAGAGCAAGGTTTTGAATGCAGATTTCCATATGCAGTCGACATCCGGCTGTGGTCGTAAAAACACGGAATATAGTGCATTCTGCCGTCATCTACACTACTAAGACCTAGGCCCTGAAATCTCATTCCGTGATGGCGGTGCATTTGACTAATTTCATATTCTGCTTACAACGAAAGTAATATCGCAATTTAAATAATATTTCGGTTTCCCTTTTCGCGTGAAGATCATAAATTTTAATGCGCCGGCCATTTATATGGGATATATATTGGTCTTAAATGATATGCTGGTGCCAGACTTGGTGGTTTTCGCCTGCAGCTGTGTAAAGGTTGTTTGTGCTTCAATACACTGGGAACAGAAATATTCAATTGGACAGATGATTTTTTTCTGAGGCAGTGTATGGTAAACGATATGAATAGAGTAAAGAGGAGTGAAAGGGAACCCTCGGGTAAGTTATGAAAAAGAAAGCTAGTTTTGGAGGGTAATGTTCTAATCTAATTAAGGTCTAGATATTCGTTTCGAAGAAATATCGCGGAAGGTTGTTTTTGCACGGCATTAAACACTCTTTACTTTTATTAGTTGCACTACTGTCAAACGTTTTCGCAGATCTTTGCATTGTAAAAATTAAATTTAAAAAAAAAATTAAATTAAATTAAAGTTCACGTTAATATTGACGTTTTTAATATATCTCCTGAAAATATTTGTATAGTTTGTTCAACATCGCACAGAGATGTAGTTAATGAAAAAAACATTACTGCTGAGAATATATTTTTTTAATTAGTTATTTGGTATTGTTAATGTTCAGGAAAACTATAGAAAAAACCTCTTTATGAACTCCCCAGAATGAATATTCTTTCCTCCCTCCGTTGTCTTATATTTAATTTTATAAATGAAAAGCAGCAAACTGTTTACGCGTTTAATAAAAATATAATGTTCTAACTTTAATAATTGTGGTAGCTTATGGTTACCCCTATAAGTGTAATCAAGCAGCTAACCGGCGTAAGATACATACACCATACACAATACAAGTAGTTCATGTGCAAGCTAGGTCCTGGTCCCCCTGTGGACTGTCGCTCCGCCCAATTTTTATTACTATTATTATTATTGTTATTATTGTTATAATTATTATTATTATTATTATTATTATTATTATTATTATTATTATTATTATTATTATTATTATTATTATTATTATTATTATTATTATTATTATTATTATTATTATTATTATTATTATTATTATTATTATTATTATTATTATTATTATTATTATTATTATTATTATTATTATTATTATTATTATTATTATTATTATTATTATTATTATTATTATTATTATTATTATTATTATTATTATTATTATAGAAGCTAGACCCTAATCTCTTTGTGGGGATTCGATGTATACGTTAAAATTGTTTTGCCAATTTAAAGTTTTGTCCACCTAAAACACATAATATTCACACATACTAGTTCTGACTTACTTGTACTTCGATTTGTAGACACTCTGGATAGAACAATCGTATCTTGACATTTTTTTATCAAACCTATCTTAACATTAAACATATTTTCTTCCTGCTCAGGACAATTTAGCGTTGACATAAGCCTTTTACGATCTTCCTCTCTGGTTGGCGTAGTTTGCAAACAATTTTTTTCAACGCTTTGCATTACGTTGATTGTGGATTAGATCGAAAGTTATTTGACATTCCCTAGTCTCCTTTTTCGCAATACAATAAGACGTTTCTCAAGACACGTGTCGCGAAATTTCCTCCACATGCTATAGGCCTAAACATAAACAAAACTCTTACGTTTTAGCTTTATCTCATAGAGCAAGAGCATCCGTTTTGCTTTGAAAAAGGAAGGGCGTTGATGATTTGAACTACGTACAACTATCTACAAGGTAAATTTATACAGGTGTGTGTTGGCGTTGTACAAAGTTAGCTTTTTCTGGATAGAGGAACTGCAGTCAATTGCCTCATAGACTCACACAAAAATTGGTTTATGACAAACTTATTTGACTTTAAATGGTGTCACATTTCTCACGCAATATTCAATTTATCTCAGTTTATTTTCTTGCGTAAGTTCGGCTTTGTAAGATTGGATTAGAATTGATGTGTTGTAAGCCATTGTTTTGAATTTAACTATTTGCGAACGGTGCAGTAAGGTCAAGCGTGTGAATATACGTGTTGATCGATTCTTTGGAAAAAAAAAACAAAAATTTAACACCACCTGCTTCGACGACCCATCTCATTTGCAATTTCCATGTCAACAAAAAGATCAATCCATTAATGCACAAACCGCAATAACCCCAAACCTGAGTGACCCAAATCCTCTCAAAAGACAAATATGCATGTAGACAGCAACCCAAGGTGTGTCCATTTTCTTCAACAGTCTACTGTTGCCAAGAGTTTCGTAACGTCTACACACATCTCGCGAATGTACAACATTCATCTTATGCATTGGCATAGGAAGACGCATTGTAACAAGCTACCAAGTACGACTGACGACGTCCGAAAGACGATCGGGCACCAAGAAAATAAAAGACCTGCCAACTGACATTGGCATTGTCATGGCATCGAATTAAATCAAGCCAACAGCAAGGCAAAAGAAAAACCAACCATGGATTCTGCAAGAGAATGCGTTGCGTGCTGCAGTTGCAGTTGCATCTGAATCATTAAACATGAACAGATGCAGATGCAGATATACGCAAACGATGGATGAAAGAGGGAAAGAAAGAGTTCATTGATGTCATTAAAGAGATCTTCACAGAGGAGACATTTACTAGATACGGAACGACTTCTTGTCATGTGATATCCTTCCTTGCGATACCATCATCTTCTCGTCATCATCATCATAGACGACGAGCTCTGCACCTCTCTGTGCTCCTCTCTTTCCTTCATTCCTTTTTGTTATGCAAAATCAATTACGTCGGTGTTTCCTAACGGAGAAGATTTTTCATCTAGAAGAAGGTGTGTCACGGAAAGGCGGTAAATAGGTAAGTTCCCGCGACTGAAAAATCTTCGTTTCACATACTGAGCAAAAAAATTAATCTCACAGCTAAAACATTGTCAGACACTAGGTATTCATTTAACTGTTCACACTCTTTATCCCCATCTGCGTCAGGTATGGGGCGAAAAATTCTCCAGTTCTTAGATAGGAAACACTACGAACCACTACGAAGATCTTATTATGAAATTATAAAACATCCGAAAGATCGGTGTCAACCACAAATGGCACAGAGAACCTACAAACCGTCAAATCGAACCCATCTCCAGACATTGTCTTTACGAGACTGTCTGACTGTCTATTGTAAGAGATTTTCTCTCAAGATCTGAACGTTTTTTCCTTCCGTCCACCACCGTTTTGGGCAATTATTCGAGTCAATGAATACTTCTGATTGCAGTATTTAGCCAATTGCTACGCACTTACTTTAGAAAGTATACATGGGAGATGAAGAAACCATTTTGGGTAACGACATGAATTACTAAGCACATCCAGATTCGGATTGCGAGTGCTACAGACTTTGCTTGGGTGAGTACTGCGGACGAACTTATGGGGGAATGATGAGATGCGGTAGTGTGGATTAGATAGATAAACGAGCGACCGGCTCAGGGAAAACAATTCATAATTTCTCTTGGCGAGCGTAGGAATTCATTTCGTTCCCCTCTGCGCGAGTATCTGTGTCAGTAAACACGAGCCCGGATTTCATTTCTTTTCTTAGTTGTCGATGGTTTTTGTTGCTTTTACGAGTATTCTGCTCATTTTTTTTTCTGTGCTGTTTTTTCTTTTATTTGCAAATCGATTACGGAACGGAGGGTGGAGCGCCGGCTGAGAGGTTGGAGGCTAGCCAGCATGGCAGGAGGAGCTACCGGTATTTGAATGTGTGAATAGTGTGCATACCGGCAGTCGACAAGAGTTAATTTATGGTGAGACAACAATAGCAACGTTGTTGGGAAGATGGATGGCAGAGTCAGGAAGATATGTTGCATACAGTTCTTAAGACAGCAGTAAGGCTGTGCGGTTCTTTGATCCGCGAACAGTTTATGAGGTTTGAGACTACCAACAATATATCGAACTTGGGCCTCACACCATAATATCATGCCAAAAGGGGTTATGGAAGAAGACTTAGATGCATGCAAATGCACGGGTGGAGATAGGTAGGTTCTATCCGGGTAACAGTAGAATTTGCTTGCGGTTCATATATTAACGGCGTATAGAATTACATTGGAATAGTGCATCATCTGAACAAGGATGACAAAAACTTATTCATAAAAGAGCAAATAATTGCCCACAACTATAAAACATTGAAACACCAAGGTTAATTCTTTTTTTCTCAAAAAGTATGCCAACGTTCAAATATTTTTTATCGGTGTCCTGGGTGATGATATACAGTGTATAGGATCGCTAGAAATTTCGAAATTTTAAATAAAAAGAAGAGAAATACTTTGCATTTTGCGTTTTACAATCGAATGACTTCAACTACATTAAATGTCAGCCTTTTCTCCTAAGAACGACTCATCAAGGAATGCTTCGATATGAAATAGCTAAACAAAAACAAAGGGGGGAGTGGTTTTGTCAGTGTAGCGATTTGAATGTCGATTCAAAAAATAACCTTACTGTGTTTGGGTATTTCAATCGCTTCAGTTTCCACTCGTAAATTTGGGGTTTTCGTCTTTATTCGATTTTGTGTAATGTTTTCACAGTTTTTGGAAAACAAAAACTCAAAACGTGCATCAAATTTCGCCTGGAAATTATTCCTTCCCATGCATCCACCGTGATGTGATTTGTTCCTCTTATTTTCGAATTAAATTTGGAAAAGTTGAGTAAAGGGATTCAAATACGGACTTTGCACTTTGAACTTGATTTTCGAACGTATTTCGCTTCCCATCAAATTGTTTATATGAATTTAATCTGTAAAATTAACCTTTTCATAGTAAAGTACACGAACAAGCAACGTGTGAAAATTATCAAAATTTTCTTTTGTAATTCAGCGTCGGTGATCGCAATTTGAAAGCATTTACTTAAATTTATGTGAGTAATTCTTACTCCCGTAAGATATAGAGAGATGATACATAGCTTTTTTTGTTATAAATTTACAATGGCTTCGTTATTGCACAATATACTATTAATTAAAGAGATTTGATATTTTTATTATATATCTTTCTTCTGAAAAATTATTATAAAATTTTAAAAAGAAAACTAGACAAGAATTAGAATTTTGAAGGAAATACGACAAAACCTTCAATATAAATAAAAAATAATTAAATAAATCAATAAATACAAATAAATAAATAAATACAAATAAATTAATAAGTACATAAATAAATAAATAAATAATTAAATTAATTTAATAATTACTAATAAAAATAAAAATACAAAAATAAATAAATAAACGGGCAAATAAGCTAATAAATCAATCATATATTTAGACTAGTAGCTGCAAACAGATCATTAACTAGGGGATTGTCAGCAAAAGCGCAAGTGTTCATACACATTTCAGTGATTTTGGATATTCTCTCTGACACAAATTCAACACCAGCTCTTTTAGGAAGGTGTAAGGTAGGATAATCCCAAAGTAGGTTTAATATTAACTTTAGAACTTCATTTTGAGTTACTTGTTTTTTTTTTTTTTTTTTAATGCATTTTTTTTTATTATTTCATCATAGTTTTCTTAAATGCTAGACAAAAGTACTTAAACTAGCTTACTTTTCTAATCTTTGATCTTAATTCTAACTTACTGACTTTTTATAAGTACTCTAAGCTAACAAAGGATTATTTTTTTTTACTTCTGCCTTTCGGCCTATTTCAGTTTTTAATTTGTATTTCTTTTAATTGTCTACATTCGAGCTTTAATTTGTCCCAAGAAAAGTTTAAAAACTTGGACATTAAGTTTACTTAATACTAAGACTAAAACGTAAAACCTAAAACTAAAACCTATTATAAAACTTTCTGACTCTAACTTACGTCTAAACTTATATGTACTTAACTATTTACAATATTCTTAACTGTGCCCGTAACGTTATACGGACGCGTGCACCCGGAGGTATGTGTCATTTATATGCCTTACATATATATCTGATACCCCCTGGTGCACCTTTTTTTGGTTTTTGTTTTGTTTGTTTTGTTTTTTTTTAATGTTTATATATATATATATATATATATACATTTTTTTTTTTTTTTTTTGTAATATCTTAAAACTACCTTAACCTACGTATGTGAGCTGGCCCTTGTGAATCAGCTGTCCTGTCTTTTGCTTTAAAGAGTTAGCGGCATCGAAAGCTGATTATGGTGTAACCACCAGTAGAAATGCCGTTCCTTATCAGAAACTGCTCTGTCTCGGGTAGAAATCGCTCTACTGAACCGTAGGAGATCCTCATGGCTGCGAGCGACGTCCGGCTCGTATTGGAGTTGCCTTTCTACTGTTCGGCGTGCGACGTGGAAGATGATAGGGCAGCCTTCCCTATCTTGTATCAGGCCTTTCGAATCCAAATAAAGGAAAGCTTCAGGTGGAATGAAGCCGTTAAGACGTACTCTTTCATGGTACATTTCATTTGGGTAGTAAGCCCCAAAGATCAGACTGTTGGTTGAAGCCATGGCACGAGCAGTGTGACTCCGAATCAACTTAATAATAAAATTATCTATCCTTATAAGGTTTGCCTCGTTGTACAGAACCTCGTTGGGGTAGAATTTCTTGTACTGAGATTCTGGTGTTCGATATAAGTGAAGACAGGCTCGAAGGCACCGCCTCTCGAACACCCTCATCTTTTCCATCTGGGAAGGACTCACGTTGAACCACACAGGACAACCATATACCATGATTGGCCGGATGAGGGCCATGTAGCAGATTACCTTCACCCTGGTGTCAAGTTGACTGCTGTAAAACAGTCCTCTTGCCATAGCGAAGGCATTCTTAGCCCTGGTCAGAGCAGTGTCTACATGGATATCACCATATAGATACTGGTCCAACCAGATGCCTAGATATCTCACTACATTTTTCACAGTCAACGGCCGTCCCAGTGGATCAACTATGCCGAACTTGCGCCAGTTCATTTTCGTGTCCCTTGAGGCTCTGGACAACGGGGTTCTGAAAAGGATAGTTTCACACTTCTGGTAGTTGATTTTCAACTTCCAGTCGTCGCAAAATCGTTGAATCGTATCAAAGTCACTCTGTAATAAACCGTTTATTTCTTCTACCTTCGGACCTGATCTGTACGCGATTAGATCATCGGCAAACGCTATTATGTTAGGCATAGAACTTATAAGATCGCTGGTGAATATAGTGAACAAGATCGGCGAACCCACCGCTCCTTGTTGCAACCCATTTTTTATGTGGAACACAGTGGTGGAAATTTCGTTGCCATTTTTCACAACGAACTTCCTACCTGTTACCATATCGTAGATCATATATAGCAATGTTTTATGAATGCCAAGCCTGACCAACTTTAGGAAGAGTCCTTCTAACCATACGGTGTCGAAAGCTTTTTCCATGTCGATCAAGCAGGCCCCTGTGCACTGTGTTATATTTCTATTCCACTGAATGTCGGAAACCAATTTGGACGCGGCATGAATGGTGTCGTGCCCCGCCCTGAAGCCAAATTGATTTTCCGGTATTAATTGTTTTTCCTCAACCCATTCTTTCAGAGCTCTAATGACTATCTTCTCGAATACCTTGCTTATGCACGGAAGAAGACTTATAGAACGGAGATTCGTTGGGATGGAGGTATCCTTGCCCCGTTTCGGAATTGGCTGTACCACAGCTGTTTTCCAATGCACCGGGTAATATGCATTACTCAGCGCATTGTTAAACAGAGTTGTGTATACGTCCACCGCCTCAGAGGGTAGATGGCGCAGAACAATATTTGGTATCCCATCTATTCCCACTGACTTTTTCTTCTTCAGTGAGTTGAGGATACCTTGGAGCTTATCTTTCGAAATACGGATGGAGTTGTTTCCATCATCGGCGACGACATTATTTGCCGGATACTCGTCACTGAACCTGATAAAACCAGGGTTCTCGGATCGCCATTGACTTATTTCATTACGAAGACAGACATGATTTAGCAAGGCTCTGCTTTCCAAGTCGTGATTCGGGCTACGAGACTCGTTGACCGTATACACTCTCTGGAAAACAGCACCAATTGCTTTCACCTTCTCCTGAGGATCCTCAACTACGAAGTAGTCATTGTCAAGCACTGCCCTATCAGGATCGATGCCAACTGAGGTCAGTAAGTTTGCGTTGTCTCTTGTTCTGTCCAGTCGAACGCTCTGAATGTCGTTATGATCTTTCCTCCGAAATAATTTATTTACTTGCGGGAACATGCTCGGGTTGTTAGATCTTACAGCCCGAATCTTATTGCCCCAATGCAAGCTTACAGCTAGTCTGTAATTATGTTTGATTAACTGTTGGAGTACTTTGATCTGTGACTTCAGACAGCGAATCTCTGCACTCAGTGGATCTGTAAATCTCCTGTACAAGAGTTTGAGTCTTGACAGGAGTCTACTTTTTTGCACGTGAAGTGCATCGATAGTAGCATTCCGATAAATGTCGCCATCATCAGTTTGTGCTACCTTCGGGATAGTTTTGTCCATTGTTCGTTTAATGACTTCGTCCATTTGTGTGAGGTACCCATCAACCTCTTCGTTCGTAAGGTTTCTGTTCGTAGGAGGATTGATCACACTCGAACTTATTTCTCTGGCTAAGGTTCTAGAGAAACGTGACCAGCGCGCCTTATTGTAATTATAAGGATGCGTTTGGACATATTCCTCCAGTTCCTCCAGCTTATTCGGGAGCTGTATTACCGCGGCGAGACCACAGTGATCACTGTCATACTCGACCGTAGTTAAACAGTTCCTCGTATGTCGTTCCACGTTAAGTATTGTTAGTCGTCTGTCGATTAGCATCACATCCAGATAGGACCCGCTTCTGGGAAATGATGGTCTATCGGTTGTCAGCAGATCTAACCTGAACTCAATATTGTTTTGTTCCATCCACTCGAAGAGAGCATTTCCTCGCTCATTTGGAACAGCGTTACCCCATTCACCGTGCTTGGCGTTCAAATCCCCGGCTACTATAAAGAAGTTTTCTTCTGAGTTTAAGCAGAGGCTGGTGAAAAGAGCCTCGAGCTCAGAGAGAAAGTTAGGGTTTCGAGGTTCTGATGCGTAGGCAGCGATCACAAATAACTTCTTTCCACCATGGAGAGAGATGCGTGCAATCGCTGCTTCTAGCACACTAAATCTACGTACATCGTTGCTATATATGACCTTATGATAAATGTTACGTTTAATCAAAAGGGCGACCCCACCACCTCTTGTGGATTGTGGTCGGTCTCTTCTGATTATATGGTAATTTTTGTACCTGAGATTGCGCTTCTGGTTAAGCTTAGTTTCGCTAGCCATCAGCACATCAGGGTTGTGGGTTTGCAATAAGTTAGCGAGCGATAGTTTTCGTTCGATCCTTATCAGAGAATTTACATTCACTGCGAGGATCTTAAGGGTTCTTACCTCGCGTGAGCCCATTATATCTGAGCGCGCTTGTTTGCAGGCAGCTGAGAGAAGAGGAAATCTACTCTAGCCGTCTGCGTAAGGAAACTGGTCTGTAGTTCGACCATCTGTTTCTGCAAGGCAATCATCTGCGCTTGCATAGATTGGATGGAAGACATTACATCCCTTATTGAGGGTTCTGCCTCGGAATGCCTGACCATTGGAGCCGGGGCAACCTTTGGCACTGTCCGTTGTGCCGGATCCCTGCCTGACACCATTTGGGCGTAGGAGATGGCCGGCGTTACGGTAGTAGCTACAGCACTGGCCACTGGCCTGGCTGCTACCTTTTTTACGTTCCTTATTTCTTTTACTCTCTGACGGAGTTCTTTGATTCGTGGACACCCCAAATAGGTTGCGGGGTGTCCATTACCTCCGCAGAGTACGCATTTGAGGAGCGCCTTATCCTCGACTTTATCCGTACCTAGAGGGCATTCTCCTTTGTTGTGGCAGAATGTGCAACGTGCGCATCGGAACTCCATATTGCAGTTCTCCGCGACGTGACCCAGCCTTCTGCACTTCGCACATTGAAGTACGTGGTCAGATTTGTTTAATTTCTCCCACTTTATACTCAGACCGCCTACGAAACGGATTTTTCGAAGGCTGTCAATTTTGGTATTGTGGGAAACCTGCACTAAGAAGAAAGGAAGTGCCTTCTTCTTCATTTTCGCTGCCACAGTGGTGAAGGGCTTAACCCCTACAAACTGGACCTCGTCGCTCTCAACTTGGCGCAGCTTGTCGAGGATGACCTTCGGGTCAGCAGATGGATTTATACCTTTGAGGAGCAAAGTCTGTGGCCTTTCTCCTTTGGGGGTATAAGTATAGAAATCAGCGTTCGATGCCGCTAACTTCTCTTTTAGGGTTCTAAACCCGTCTATTGTTAAGCAATGGACGGTATGACATCCGGGAGACTTATATTTTAAATAATATATATTTTTATGTAGGGCCAACTCACATAGTTTTTCCAGTTGTTCCGTCTCCACACCGAAGACATTGATGGGTGGACATCTTACCCTCTGCTTCTGCTGTCCCTCCTGCGGCTGCTTCTGCTGTTGTTGTTGCCTCGTCTTTTGTTGGATCTGCTGCTTGTATTGTTTTTGCTGCTGCTGTTGGTTCGGTAGTTGCTGTCGGCCTGTTTTCGTCGTCGTAGTCCGTGTCTGTTGCATTTGTTGCAACCTTTGCGCTGCCTTTGAAGTTGAGGGACGCTCCTCTTCAGCTGGTGGCTGTTTTTGACTTTGCTTCTGCTGACTCTGTTTTTGTTGCAGCTCCAGAAGTTCTCCCTGCTGCTGTCTTATTTTTGTTTCTCTTTCTGCAGCTTTTCTCTTCGAAGATTGCTCGTAGAGAAGTTTTATGTGGGCGTCGAGTTTCGCCCTCTCCTCATCGAGCTTCTCCAGTTTTTTTTCCTTCTCTTTGATTTCCTCAGCCTCGTCATCGGCATCTGAGGTGGCTAGTACTTGGAAGGAATTGTCACTCCCTTTGTACGAATATCGGCACTCGTTGCCCTCCGATTCACATTGGAGGGCTTCTAATGCCATGACTGCGGCTGTGGTAGTCGCTTTTGTTGTTGCTACTGCAGGTTTGCTGGGCTTTGTTTTTGTCTTCCTCGCAGTCGTTGCTTCTTCATCAGTCGTCGCTGTTATTTTTGTTCTTCGCTTGACTAGGCTCGGCTGCGGTTGCCCTCTCCTTCTTCTCTTTACCGCTTCTGTAGTCGAACGGCTAGTTGGACTTGCCACGCGAACACTACCATCGCTCGTTTGGTGGCCTGATGCCTCAGCCACCGGTGTTCGGAAATCACCCGATTTGCTGAGCTCAGGCCGCTCATCACTTTCCATGGTTGTCTTGCCCACTCACACTTAATGTTTATTATTTTTACTAATAAAAAAAAAATCGTTTATATTCTTTCGGGAATCGAACCCGGAACCTCCGAGTCACCACCACTGTTGTCTAACACTCGGCTACTGCCCCGCTTGTATTCAGATGTTTTTTTCTCACACTAGTAACGCACTGTTATTTTCGTGAAGCCGAAACACGTCCGTATCGCTTGGAAGTCTGTGAACGACCCTGAGTTACTTGTAATCTTTTTTATGTGGCAACGGGTGGAGTTTCCCCAAACTGATTCCATAAGATATATTCTTCAGAAATGTGATTCTACATATTCCTTGTGTGATATTGCCTTGTTAGTGAGATAACGGAATAGTCGAAGTGTAGAAAATATCGTTGCAGTTTAAACGGCCTTAAAATATGATCAATCAATTCTACAACATTTTCAAGAATTGGGCATCACCTGACCATTAAAGTTCAAACTGTCTCGAATGTACCTCAACCCAGAAAATTAGGAGTTGACGCACTTAAATGTTGCCCTTTATGCATACAACACTCTCATTCAATATAAGCCTATTCATGCGCTTATTGAATAGACATTATTTGTTATTGTTTGACAAGTAAAGATAACTTACCAGTATCACCTTTTGCTCAGAAAATTGATTCTGTGTGTGTCCTCTTTAGCAACTATGGTAAATCCGCTGTCCAGATTATATTTCGCTTACAAGGAAACTGTACATATAGCTACTTGCCGATTGGAAATAGTGATATTTGAAATGCTTCTCAATAAGTACTTGTTCCGTTCCAAGAGCAATTCAAAGTGCCGTTGTTCCCATATTTGCAATGTTTTCAGTCTTTTCATACGAGGCACTTACGGTGCGGCGCTATAAAAAAAAATTTGAAATATTATCTCCTGCTTTAAAGCCGTGTTAAAAAAAAAAATAGGTGAGACCAACTCGCATAAGACAGTGCTTCAGACCCAACGGTTCCGAATTTTAAAGAATGTACAAATTGGTCGGGTTATAAGTTCATAGTTTTTAGTTCATACAATACACATAGCACAATTATAAATGCAAAAGTTTACCATCACAAAGTTGTTTCAACTTCCCCTAACATAACACAATCACCAAGCCAAACATTGGCCCTTTATAAAATGTAGTTGGTTGTCAAAACCCTCTCTCCCCAAATCAGTGTATTACCCTTAAGCCATCAAGAACTTTCGAATACCTACCGGTTTGCCCCACAAGCCCACAATAAGTATAATTCCGTACCAAGTGTGGCAAGTGAATTGCCAAAAATACAACCAAAACCAGATAACGAGCATGATGCAAGCGGTACTAACTAAACGGTCATTGGCCGTATGAGTCATTATTCATAGAAAAATTACTTGGCTCTTCTATTAGGCGCACATTCCACAGTTAAATTGATCTTCCGGCATGAAAATCAGCCATCCAAGACGACCCAGATAAGGGGCATAGCAACCGGCTACACACCATATGAAAGACCGAATGTTTTAGCCTACAACCTTTCCATGGAATGTTCTCTCTGATCTTTACATGACCCGCCATGTACGTGTGTTGCTCCCAAGCCGAATGCAACACAATCGATGCAATGAGCCTTAACGATTTTCTTCTCGGTTCAAGCGACCCAAATTCAATTCTGACTCACCCGCATTCCGTTTGGTACCTTTTTTCTCGAAAACCAACCTAATTAGCGTCTACTCCTGAATATTAAGTGCCAATCAGACATCGACAAGTTTCAACTCCTTTCACTTTATTTCGGCTACACAACGTTCAACTTTGTTTTCACAATGCTACAATGTCCCGCGTGTTTCGTCATAAAATCAACAGCATCCCGTCCCAGGGAGATAACTCTTGTGCCCGAAGTCCATTACTTACTGCTCGGCGCCCATGTCACAACAACTCATACCAGCAACGATCTTCACCTTGCTCTGACACTAACTTTCGCACCCTGAACAGAACAGAGTCGTGGCCAACTTTCCACGCATGCATCGCTCACTCGCAGCCTGCGCCTAAAATGATTTACACTTTTAATTGCTCACCTTTCGTGGTTCGGCGCTTAACTGCTGCGGACGTAACATTTATGGCGTATCCCTTGAGTATAATCTCTAACATTGTCCTGCGGCGAGCAGATCTCAGTCTCCAGCACTTCCGCTAATGAGATTTGTCAACAGTTGCGTCTACTTTATTTGGGAAAACAGTGACAAACGCAATGGCCCCATAGATCCCCGGCAAGTCTCTGCTCCTAGACTGGGAATGGGAATGGCCTCTCGGTCCATATATGGTATCCATTGATGGACTCCTGTTTGGCTAGTAAATTCATTGCAGCGGTTAATGCATGCGGCGGGATTGTGTGCTTTTCGTGTCTGCTGTCGCCGGAACGCTAACAGTGAACAATGCAAGACCTCTGGGGCATGGATTCTGTGATTCACATTACTTGACAGATTGTCTTTGATGTGACGTTGGCCTCACAGTGGTGGTATGGAGAAAAGAACCGTCAGCTGGCATACTGGATGGACTAAGGTGTGTCATGAAATTGAGTTGAAAGTTAATGTCTGATATCTTTGCTGTTGAAGTGGGTGCAATTTGAAACTTTGTTGTATTTTTACGTTAAGCACTTCATTTTATCTCTAATTTTTATATGCATAAACGCAAACAATTTTTAATGTAATGTTTTGTTTTTTGTAATTTTTCCATTTTAGAAAACATTGAGTCAAAAACTTGTCTGTTTTCAGCTTGTATAGTAGCGTTTCGTCCATCACCGAGAAAATATGTCTGGCAACAATTAGACCCCTTTTTCCCCATGCGTCAGTGTTGTATTGCATTAGCACTTGCTCTTTAAAGAACGGCCTGTTTTGTCCTCACAGGGGCCTTCTCCAGTACGCCTGGCTTTGCCCTATTTGTGTTGATGAATCTTTCTCGCCTTGATATTGGTTTTTGCAGACATTAAGACGATGGAGGAATCTGAAGCTGGGGCTTTGGCGAATAATGCAAACATTTGATTTCACACATCTTTAAGTTACTTGTAGTCTTATGACTACAACTTGTTGGCGTAAAGCCCTTCGCTAATACTTAAGTTTGCCAAGTGATGAAACTATCTGCGACAATTGTCAAGAAGGCGAAGACACTGCCGAATACTTTCTCCGTCACTGCTCCGCCTTTGTTTGGATCGAACGTTTGGTGCTGATGTGACCGGAGCTGAAAACTTAGACCCTTTATCACACAAGTGGTGACTGGTATTCCTCCGAAAGACTAAGAAAATTCATTAAACATATGTTTTTGTCTACAGAGTGCTCCGGTGTATTACTTCCCAACATTAATCAAAATAACAAAAAAAAAGTTAATGAAATAAAACAAACAAATTTGACAAAGCCAAAAAGCTATTAACTGCTATTAAATCGTTTCTTTCCATTAGACTTTATTTTAAAATTTGCATATGTGCCTATTACTTTGTATTTATTCGCATTTATATATTTTATTTTACATAAAAACTTGGTGCTACAAGGAACGAACCGATTATTATTTGTTATCAAAGTTAGCCTAAAAATCTCTAATATAATTATATAAAGAGTCCCAAGAAGAACTCAAGATTTAAATTTTAAATAAAACGCAGATATTTAAAAAAAATCGTTAATTCTTTATTATATCGTAAAGTAGACAGGATGAGGTTATGTGTGTTATAACACATCGGCCAGATGGCTGTCGCGGCTTTGCTGGCACATACGCGATCTTTTAATGAAATTTTTAATTACCGTTTTGTATAAATGCTGCGGTATTTCATTAATGCAGCGTCCAATTTTCTCTTTTATGGCTTGAGTCGTCGACTGCTTATTCGCATAATCCATCGACTTCGAAAAAACCCGAAGAAAAAAGTCCAATGGTGTTAAATCGCATGATCTAGGCGGCCAATTCTGGTCTCCAAAACGCGAAATAACACGACCGGGAAATGCCTGATACAGCAATTGAATTGTTTCTCTGGCTGTATGAGATGTGGCGCCGTCTTGTTGAAACCATATCCCCTCCACATTCATTTCTTCAATTCTAGGCACGAAAAAATTGGTGTTCATTTCACGATACCGAGCACCATTGACTGTTTGGGCTTAACCTGACTCATTTTCATAAAAAAAAGGTCCAATGATTCCTCCAGCCCAAAATCCACACCACACAGTGACACGTTGAGGATGCATTTGCTTCTCGTGAATCACTCGAGGATTTTCCTCGCCCCAAATGGGACAATTCTGCCTATTGACGAAGCCATCAAGATGGAAATGGGCCTCGTCACTAAAGGCGAATTGTAGCCGCAAAACTTTCACCATTTTGGTAAAACCATTTCACAATGAGAATGCTTTGTTCATTCGTGTAGCGTTCCATTTGTATTAACCTTATACCTTCTACTAACAAACAATAATAATTGTTCAAATGTCAAACAATGACAATTCGAATTGCGCGAAATTTAAATCTTACGTTCTTGTTGGGACACCCTTTATATTCGGTGAACTCAGTTGTTTTCACTCCATATTTTGAAAAGATTGTTATGATGCCGTCCATATATTGGGTTTTTATATGACTTTCTGTTTGTTTTTAAGAGACTTAAGGAGGGTTTTGACTAATTTTCTTTGGCGGGGCACTACATACAAAAGTGAAGTCATGCGATAGTCAAAATGTTTCCCAACTCATTTGCCGATTGCGTACCACATGTATACGAAGATTCATTGAGCCAACATATTCAATTAGCTCTTAATTAGCCTAGACGACGCCTCCTTGCAGTGCCATTGGTGCAAACAGAACAAGGGTTGTGTCTGTTGAATTGGTGTTGGCTAAGCTGTTGCTTGTATTTGAAAATATTCTACAGCATTAAAACGAATGTTGTAGGTTTATAAATATTACGATATTTATTAAAAAACCCCAAAATTATAGAATTCTCCCTACATGAAAATGTTAGGTTTTTTGGCAAAAATATTCACATCTCCTAAACCCAACTAAGGCTCCTGATGACTTATAAGGTTGGTTCCAGAACTTTCTGCACTAAATTATGAATTCTGTCCTTTGCTAAGGAGTTAGTGCAGAAGTCTTTCAGAGAGAAATTAAATCTCAAACACGAAAGGAACGCAGTTAAACCAATTGTTTAAATTATGTCATTTATAAAATTTCAAATATAAAATGCGCTCAGGTCTGCGGTTAAGCTTAAGTCAAAAATAACATATATGGGGAACTATTTGAAAACGATTGTTTCACTCTATTCTGAAAAAGAATTCAAACAGTTATGTAGTAAAAGATCTCTATTTGAAAGAAAGAACCCTTCACACATAAATTGTCTAAGTTAAGATGGGCGCTCTCTCCAGAGTGAGCGCTAATTTTGCAGAGAAACCAATTTGTTGACACGCGGGAATAGACTGGCTAAGTGCTGTTTTGTGTTGTTTATTTCGGGTACCCGAACACACTTATTGCGTTATTTATGTGTAATGTGCCTTCTTAGTACGAGTATCTATCAGTTACAGGATCATTAGCTTCACAAATTAATTTTTTCTCGACGAGATGAAGAGTAATTTGCTTTTAAAAGCGCCCAAGCCATTAAACTTAGGATGTTTCTAAGCTCAATAATAATCACATTCCTACGATTTGCCGAATTGAACAGTCATTAAGAGCATATTCTTATATGCGAATTGTAATTATTCGTCGTTACTGTTACTCGTGTGAAACACCTTAACGTTGTACATAAATACAAGTGCCAGTAGAGTGCTTGCTCATTAGCAATCTTACTAGAAAGCACAAGCACTAATCTTTGCCTCCGTTTCTGGTCACCATTTAATTTTTTTTTATAATTAGGGCGCACGATTGTTTATATCCGTGACCGAAATTAAGTCCCAGCACGGGCCGAAGGTATAGAGGAAGAGAAGGAAAGGAGCTGCCGATGTACATTGATTTTCAATGCATGGGAAAAGTTGGGCTGGGAAGACCATTCCATATTCATGTGGTATGGCGGAAGAACGAGTCTCTAAACTTAACTATACATCCGAAGGTGGCTTAAGGGTGAACGGGTGAGCATTTCTAGCGAGCCGAGTATTGCGGGTGCTTTTCATGTGTTGTAATGCAATACTTCTAAACATCTCAAAATCACCGGGACCGGCAAAAACCACAGATAAAAGCCTTCTCTTTTTCTTGAAATACGAGAAATGGGCTCTGTCAGAAAAAACTAGAAATGTTATCTCAGTTCTCGAAAGTACTTTAACTTCTGTTGGGTAAACCAAGTTGATTTTACACGGTCTTAAAAAAGCCTTCGAAGTTTTAATTGCCTGAAATTAACAAAAATTACGAATATCGCAACTCACAAATTCTGAAAACATTTTGACAGAACAGCAGTCGAAATTAAAAAAATTGTGGTTATTATACTTTTATGAAATTCTATTGCAAATCTAGTTTGATTAGCTTTTCCATAGAATTACTCTTATGTGGGTCAGATAGTGAACACAGATTTAGGTCAACGAAAAAAATTAAATTAAAATTGCAAAAAGGAATATGTCATCAGTCGAAGTCAAATTTTAAACTTCTCAAAACATTTAAGCCGTCTCCGTCAAATAAAATCAACAAAAAAATGTATCGGTGCCTCTAAAATCACAGTCGAGACAAAGATGCGTTGGAATCCCATCTTACATAATTTCAATTTCAGCTTGTCAGGTAATCGAAGACATCCATAAAAGTTTTCGGCTGGTCATCTGGTCGGCCACACACTAATTAGCGAGACCTGAGATATAACGCTTCTTTTATTACCCTAGTCAGCACTCGTAATGTGTCTTTCATTCAGCCAATAGATACAAGTTTTTGATAGACGGAGGGGGGAGAATCGAAGCGTCACTCGAGCCCATCAACCAAATAACGTTTACATTCCGACTGAATGTACTACACTGGACTGGATAGCTTATCGTCGAATTCATTAGCTTCCACTTGACAGTTATTCTCGGAAGTAGTAAGAGGGCATAACAGTCCACCAGGGAAACAAATATCGCAGCAGGCAGGTCTGACAGCCGAGGAAATGCGCGTTATGAATCACTTTCATTTAAGCCGAGTCACAGTTTCTCAGTCAAGTAGAGCTGCGCCTTTGTTGTGACGAATAAGACGTGAATTAACGACTCCGACTGATTTAAAAAAACAGACGAAACAAACAAAAACACAGGCAAAACTGCCGCTGTTGGTGTGCCGTTTTTACGCGACGCTTTGGGAGCGCGGGCAAGCGCGGGTTGTGCTGATTAATTTATGAAACCGATCGCGATTCAATCAAAGCACGTGGATTAGTGGCCATTTATCTGATTTTAACGATTCATTATGAAGCACTGCCATCTTTCGACGAATTGGTTTTTAATTAGTGAAATACTCCGATGATGCTGGGGAATGGTTGAGGGAATCGCACACCGGGCGTGAAAAGGGGTTAACTGAGGTTAGAGACTGAGAGAATGTCGAAAGATTGTGTGCCACAATCACAATTTCGAAAACTGAGTGGGAGGAAAATGTGCACGGATGAGTAATGTCGAGATAGAAAGGCTTTGATAGAGGGCTAGTGAAATAGAAGAATGGCGTGTGATTGGGTGAAGCGATTGCCAGAACCAGGCGATTAAATGAAATAACCAGGCGATTAAATGAATAAACTTTCGGCAAGAAATTTTCTGCGAAAAAAATTTTCTGGTTTAGGTGTGGAATTATATAGTTCAGTTGTCAGTGTAAAGGTATGGCAGGAGTTTATCTTGCTTTAGACTTTGGGAATGACATTCAAAAAAAGTCATTAATTCAAAATGATATTACATAGTTGGGTTAAACCCTGAATCGTAAATCGGATCATTGTCAACCGTTGACAAAGTTTTCGTCGTAAAATACTTTCAAATGTGAGTTACGTGATTAACTGGAATTGAGTGTGAATGATAATCATGATCCTGCAGTTGGCAGTACATATCTAAATTAATCGTTATCCAGGGCTTTATTTTAGACCAACATTTACATAAATTGGTAAAAGTGAAGTTGTGTTTCGGAGGTTTGTTATTTGAATTGAAAATACAGATACAAAAGACCAAGTCAGTATCTATTTACAGAATTTTATAATTTTTTACTTTATTGTAAAGAGAAAAAAAGGAGACACCTTGTAGATTTGCACGGTGTTTTTAAATGTTTGAGAATTGTAATAAAAAGAAAAAGTTAAGCTGGGAAGGAATTGCGGGGGAATTCTTGAGCATTTGCTATTGAAATAAAAATAAAATAGTGAAAGAAACGCGACGTTACGATTATGTTAGTTTTAGCTTAAGTCTGGAGATAAAAATACAGATAATGTTATGAAAAAGCGTTCATACTGGCCTTTGCGGGTGCTCTAAATTAATATAAATACTTACCGTAAACGTCTTTCAGCGTCGTACTGTACAGTCGTACAGTCGTAGTGTTGTAGAAAGTTGATTGACTTCGTTTTAGTTATATTACCTATAATTTTTATCCGTCGCTGTAGAATTCTATTCAGTAGATCCAGAGAGATCTTTGGAGCACTTGAGTAGATATGAATGTTATACTTAAGCTTTGGGAAAATATTGTATGTGACCGTCCCAAATACCGATTAAGTTGATACAAATACCGAAAATAGAAAATCGTTTGGTATTTGTTATAATTTATTATAAGTTTGCTTACGAGCACTGGGTTTAAAAGGCATTAGATTCCACTCCATTCATTTAACACCAAATGATTATACTGTCAATACCGGAATTTAATTAACCTAACATACGCAGCCATGAGTGAAAGTACTGCCATAATCGAAAAAGAAAATTGGATTAAAAGTAATAGACAAGAGTTCAGAATATGTTATTTTAGATGAATGTCAAAACCAACCGAACTTGCAAGAGAATATTTAATGCAAAATTTGTTCTAGAGCAGCAAGCAATGTCGCATTCATTATGTAAGATGTAATGATATTTTTTCTTTTGAATTGAATTATTTTTTTATTATTTTTTTTTTTTATTATTATTTTATTATTTATGCTAGAAAGAAAATTTATGACAAAGAAACAATTAAATAAAAACAAATTTCGATTAAAACAGCTAAAAGTTTGATTTTGAACACCTTTTTCGGCAAACTACGGGTGCAGCTGTCAAATCGCCTTCTTATTCATTATCATTTTGCAACCTATTAGATTAAACTAACATCAGAACAGTATTTCCAAATTGTTTAACTGTAATGCTTTTCGAGGAGCTTTTGGTGCTCATAAGTGACCGACTGAAACAATATTGCCAACGTCATTCGCAAATTTCTGGGACATAAATTTGCATTGCTTGATAATACTCTACCGAAATTTATAGAAGCAGTACTTTAAAATGTAAGCGAATAACGTGAAAAATCGATTCGTCGTTGATTTCACCATCTTAGCTTAAGGAATTCGACAAATTTACGTATTTTACTTGAGGATATCGGCCTTAAAGCATATAACCGTTCGATTTGTGCAAAAAGTCCGACAACTTGAATTTCCTTTATAAAGGGTGTCCCAACAAGAACGCAAATTTTAAATTGGCGCAATTGGCCATTCGAATTGTCATTGTTTGACATTTGAAAAATTATTATTGTTTGTAAGTAGAAGGTATAAGGTTAATAAAAATGGAGCGCTACACGAATGAACAATGCATTCTCATTGTGAAATTGTTTTACCAAAATGGTTGCGGCTACAGTTCATCTTTAGTGACGTGGCCCATTTCCATCTTGATGGCTTCGTCAATAGGCAGAATTGTCGCATTTGGGGAGAGGAAAATCCTCGAGTGATCCTCGATCCGCGGCGGCCATCTGGCCGATGTGTTATTCCAGACATAACCTCATCCTGTCTATTTTACGATATAATAAAGAATTTACGATTTTTTTAAATATCTGCGTTTTATTTAAAATTTAAATCTTGCGTTTTTGTTGGTACACCCTTTATTTGCAGTGTTTTTTACCTTGAAATTTTATTTTTAGGCATTCCTGGCTCACTCGTTAATTAATGAACAAAAGTGTAATATTTACCTGATGTACACCCCGAAGAGAACCAAAAGCAATGATTTCATTCGGTGAAACAATAATATCGTGTTGGATATCGGATCTAAGTCAATAAAAACCCTTCTTACGTTATTTTAGCGAACCATGTGATGATTCTTAAAACTCAAACACATAGTCTCTATAAACTCTGTTAGCTCGTTGAAAAATGAACTTGTCTAGAAATCATTCTGGCGAGCATTTAATTTCACCCTTTGCTAAGTTTATTTGTACGCGCTGAGGGATGCCAGTAACCATGTTCGAAAGAGTCGCCCAACAATTGGTTTCCTTTACAAGTTCAATTATCGCGTTCAAAGATTGTATATTTAAAAAAATTACTTAGTACTAAGTGAAATACAAAATAAATTGTTGAACAGTAAGAGGTAGCAGATATGTCAAACAAAAGATGAAGTGAAGAAAAAATGAATTTAATAAGTTTCCTGAAACTATAGAGGAACTTTGCTGCAGTTTTGAAATTTGGAAATTAATTTGGCAAGTGTAATGGTGGAAATTGTTATATTTCTTGAAAAGATAATGATATGTTAAATAAACAGTTTACAGCGTTATTTTTCAACTGAGAATTTTATGTTTTGCTTTTAAAAACGAACTTGTAGATTAATGCTCACGACGTATCAGTCGTGATATTAATACACCTATCTTAATCATTGTTAACATCTTACTTAGCAGACATGCGCATGCAACTCTTATGAAAAGCTGTTATATCCTACATCACCAAGTCTCCCCAGACAAAAATTTGTCATTTATTTCACAAACCCTTCTAAAAGATGGCACTTCAGTGTATACTCAATTTGCAATTCTCACCCAGAACACAGAATTGATTGAAAAAAAATATCACATTCTACTTTCAACGTCCACTTTACACAACAAGAGTCTACATAAAGAAAACTACACTTGTCCAGCGATATGTATCTTAAACTAATGTCATTCCAACCAAACACATTTCACCAAGGCACATTCCGTCCTCGGCAACGATCCTCGGGTGGGCATTGTATTTGCATTTCAGAAACTTTTTTCTGCATAGCACTCTCGATCGTCCGGCTCAAGTACTCTCTGGCCAATAAGTGTCAAGTGCCAACGATAATCTTCGACGTACCGTTCTCAGTGAGAAGGAGTCTGAATAAATTCCAGGTCTCTCACCTTGTTCGCAAACATACACCTACAATTCACAAACATTTGCATGCATAATGCAACGCGCTAGTTCCACCGCCTTAGTCCCAAGTCCAGATCCAGTGATTTGATACCAGATCTTTCTCCTTGCACAACCAATGGTTTGGTCTGGAATTTGATCATTGAGGCTGTATGGCATCAACCCACTTGACGGAAAAGGAGAGGGAAAAGAAGCGCGCAGCTTGTATCCACCCGATTCAATCAATCTCATTCTGCATAGTGAGTAATTACAACAACAAAATGGGTGAGGAAGTAGCATTTGACGAGATTCAAGTCAATGTGCTGTAAGGATTGGTCGGCTGTTGTGGAATTATAAGACACGGAGGTGTATACGCGTTATTAGAAGCAATATATTTGAATCAGATAAATAATTATGCAGGCATCGGAGTACAAATCAAAGCGAGATTAAAGCTACCTATACAGTAGGTTAAACAAGTTATAATGCATGTAGGTATTAGTTTTAAGTGTGTGGCTGTTTATTTGGTTCTCAATATGAAGTTAAGTTTAACTAGTTTGGGTGGAATAATAAGTGCTCCATTTACACAGGAAATGCAAGGTTATTATTTTATTTATTATTTTAATTAAAATTAAAACCAATTATTGTAATATTCTAATTTTTTAATGATGTTTCTTAAAAGAAATACAAATATACACTTAATAATATATAGTCACATAACTCCAATAGGTTGAAGTAATGAAAAGCAAAAAGAGCTTCGACTTCTTTTTAAAAGTTCCGTAATTCGATATACCATATGCTGCTTCGAAGTCTTCCTTTTTTAATCTGGCAACCCAGAAATATTATCCAATCAAAGCCTGTTATGCAAATTTATTATTTTTCATTTTTAATTGGCGAGAGTTAAAGGGATTATTTGGTACCATAAAGTGACGTAGATAAAGTCTCGAAGGTATAGAGGAAGGGACGGATAGGAGGTACCGGTGCACATTGGTTGGTGGACTATAATGGGGGGGAAAGATGAGCTGGGATCATGATTTCATATTCATATAATAATAATAATAATAATAATAATAGGTGTTCAACCGGGAATCGAACCTAGACCCTTCGGCATGTGAGCATCGCACTCTACCCACTAAGCCACGGAGGCCACATATATATTCATATGGTGTGGCTAAAGAATAAGACTTTTAACTAAACTGTATATCTGAAGGTTGGCTTAAGGGTGAACGGATGCGGGTAAATTTTTGAAGGGGAGGAATGCAACTGGCTATCTCATTAGAGCATTTGTTTTTAAAATTGCGATAAAAGAGTCTTAGAAGATCCAGACTGAGGGAATATACGCCTTATACATATATTGTATTGCAACCATATCAAAAGGTCGGAAGCATCGCTTTAAGATGTGTTGAGTTGATACACCCACCGAGGATAGAAAGTCGTTGTTATCTTCTTCTTTATTTACCTACATTGCAACAAAGCTGTACTGCTATATATTATGTTTTCTATATTTTGATATTCATTTAACAAGATTTAAGTGTTAGCTTATTATGGGTCAGGATCCTTAATCTAGTGTAAGCTCCCGCAGCTGGTTGAGAAAGCTATGGAAGAGAGTTATCCTTCCAAGGAAGCCGTGGGGAATTAAACTTCGGGATCCATTGTCAAGAATACACTTTGTCTAGGAGTTGCACCCATAGACACTTTCACTGCAATGACTTAGTTATGGAAACAAAAAATGAACTTTATTAAATTGATTGGTTAAAACATTCATTTGTTGTTCACCCGACTGTGTGTTTATTATAATTTGCATTCAAAAAGCAAATGATGAACCAAATGAAACAACTTCCAAACTGGATGTGGTGTTAAATCCAAGCTAACGTTACTCATTAACAATTCACTGAAATAGCCCACGAACCGTTTCAATAACTAGACACACCTCATGGGAGGACTTGCTACAGCACCAGCCAACCCATCACCCGTTGAAACCAATTAAAACCGAAGAGAATCATCCCCGATAAGTGATACCTTGCGTGTGCGTATACCTTCACGATGATGCTGGATCCGGTGAAGATCTATCTTTCGGTCGATCCAGCTGATGATGATATGTGGTGCGTCTACGGTGATGTAACATCAATTATGAAGTACCGGCCGGCGCAACCTACGGTAGGATTGTGCACCGTCTTGGTACGAAAGAGACTAATTTAAGAATTATTCCATTCAATTTGTTTATGGAGTGCTGACGAGAGCCCTCGGGGAGTGAGAGGAGGCAAATTATGGGTGGGAAACGAGGAAAAACACTAATTATGAATACTTAGATTGACTGATTGAATCGTTGGTTGCCGCTTGCCTGTTGGATGATTTGTTCGTGTGAATTCTGGTGCAACAAATGTTAATTGTTGCTGATGGCTGTTTGCAAGGAAATCGAAGTTAGAAGGAAATATGCACGGACCGGCTAACTATGCACAGGGAATAGGAAATGGCCTGTCAATTCGGTATGTGCGAAGAGATTTATTAATGTGCGCCACTTGGGAGGTGCAGTGCATGGTAGACGTGGTAAATGAGTTAGTACATGGACACAGACAGGGAGATGAAATGGTGATTACTAACTGCATTCAAAATGAATGAAACCTGAATATGTTCCTTTGCAAAAAGAAAAACATTCTGCCAAGGGGAATAGCGGAAAATAACAATTTTAGGTCCTTATTTTAAAGGATTCTTAAAACTGGTTTGTCGAAAAGATGGAATTTGCTTTAATATCAAACGGTTATGTGTGTAGAAATTATCTTACAAATTTTATACCTCTCAGGCATTTCACACCAAATGACATAAACGTGAACCGGCACAGTTTTATTTATATTATTAGGTCTGTTTTCAAAAGATGCTGCCACCTGCAAATTGTGATTATGAAAGCGATAACCTGTTTCACTGGAAATGTGTGACATTTGGCAGCATTTGTGGGCATTATGTCTTATTTTAGACAACAGCGTTTTTTGCCTCTTTGAAAATATCCAGAATTGTCATAAATAAATAGCATTTTTGGGAAGTTTTGATTTTCCTCTTTAATTGAAAGGAAGGAAGGATGGAAGGAAGGTTGGAAGGAAGAAAGGAAGTGCTGAAGCCTATTAAATGCTTGTGGAAGTTAATGGTGGAACACCTCCGACCAGTAATACAGAGAGTGATTTAAATTCATCAGAGGTATTGATTTCAGACTTGAAAAAAGCACTGAGTGAAGAATCGGGCTTTACGCAAAGTGAACTCACAGAATCGTTGGGAGGGACTCAGCAAAGTATTTACATTCAGCTTAAGAAATTTGGATTTATGTAAAAGTAAAGACATTGTATGGGGTAAAAGTTGAAACTGAGAGATGTTTAAAGGTGATTTTTTCCCTCGGAACTGTTTCTTGAAAGCCATCAAAGGAAGGGATTTGTGCATAGGACAGTGACTGCATACGAAAAGTTTATAGGCTACGATAATTCCATAAAAAGAAAAACACTATACAAAGCTTGATGAACCAGTTCCATCATCGTCTACATCGACGCTTAGGAAAATTACACCTTGCTTTAATTACATGTTCTTCGTGTGGTTGCTGTGTATTGTGAGCTGTTAAAGCCTGAAAAAACTATTGATAAGTAAGGTTATAACGTTATGCACTAAATCCAATGCGTTTGAGCCGTGCATTGCATGAAAAAGGCCAGAAATTACGAAGGAGCACGAAAAGGTTAAGACCCCCAAAATAGGGGATCAGTCCACAGTCTACTTTTAAGGTCATTTTATAAAGATAGACTAATTATTCGAATCCGTAAATAAATTTTTTGAGCAGTATAAGTACAATTTTTCCTTAATATAAACTGTCAGCTAACAACTCTTAAACACAATTTTTCTCCTTCGTCCAACTAGCAGTACTTGAGCCATTTTTACACTTAATCCTACATTTATTTATTAGACAATATAATAAATAGGACAGTTACTCAAGCCACTTGTAGGAAAAGATGATCAAGTAAAGTTATAAATAAAATAAATAACAAAAGAAGCTAATAAAACAATGTTAACGAACTCTATTCAAAAAGTCTAAATTTTATTTGATTTTTTCTCTTCGTTATAACAGTCAATATTTCAAGCTTAATCTAACTTCTCACAAATACTAACGCTCTTACTCAACAACTTGTTTTTAAAGAAAAAGCATGATAAGCAAACTAAGCACTAAAACCGACTCATGATCACAAAACAAGTTTCTTGGAAATAATAGATATTACCCTACACGGTTTGTACTCATATTATCTACTTTCCAGAACGCGCTTCAGCCACAAATTCGTGGTAGAATAACGGTGAATGACAACGAAGCCTGTATAAACCTTAATACTATGGTATACTTCGACGAATATGCGTCACTCTAACGGATCTCCTAAGTGTTTCCCGACGTTCCCGCTCAATTAAGTTTAACGTCTGAATAAAAGTTTTCCTCTGCGCCCGGTCTCGGCTGTGAGAGAGTTGAATAACTCAATAAACAACTACCCAAACGCGCAGTCACAGCGTTATTGACCACATCAACTCTAAACAAAAGTCTTTTAGTTTTTTTTTTTTCATTTTCCAAAATCATTAAAATGTATTTTTTGAACTGTTCAGCTCCCGGTCACTTAACCCTTCACCGACGCCGGCGCATCTGAAGGTCAGAACTCAGCATGGATTTAATGGCACTCCCTTACCTGCCAGCGATCGCGACCACACACAAATAAATCATAACTCCATCCTTTCGCTTTCTATGGTCCTTCGCATCGCGGCCGTCGTCCCTCTTAGGAAATAAATCCATCTTAGCGCACGAAAATCCTTTTTTATGTCAAATTGTGTCAAGCGCACACACAACAGCACAATCGCAGAGCAGCTGCACTCTCTCCGCGCTCCGAATATCCTCAGGGGAGTGGGCCGGGCCAATAAAATTGAAGTAAATATATCTCCTTGTAATCCTTTCCACCTGAACACCACCACGACATGATGCCGAGCCCAGCTCGGTTGTGCCGAGACAAGACACGGGCACCGGCCAACGCCAGTATCGAGACGTCCGAAGCAAACGAAGAAGAAAATCAAATCTTTATGTTTCTAGGTTATTGCCCCAGAGGTTCTCCGTGCTTGTTGCTATCCCTGGCCCCTTGCGTCTTTTTCTCTTTGCCCTCTGTACGTTTATCTTTATCTGTGGTTGATTCACATCTCTTCTGGGATAAAATGAAGAGCTCAGCAAAGCAGCGAACGAAAAATTTGTTGACTCTGCACACCTTCGCACAGAGTCACAAGTGGAACACATGTCCTCCCCGCGCTTACGCCCACCGGGTATCACTGTATCTGTACATCTGGGTGTCTTAATAATCTGTCATAGAGCTGGAGCAACACTGGATCGTAACCCTTTGGCTAGTTGTACAACTGTGTATATTAGCAAACGCGTGCCATTCCACCAAGCGTCTCTACAAAAAATTATCGCAATTTACTTTCGTCTTGTCTTCCTTTTCGTCGCCAAAGGCCTAAAGTCTCAGACGGTGGCGTTAGGAGCTTGCTATAGGACCAGAGTGCAAGCCACGGTAGCTGCGATGTGACATGGAGTCCATTTCTATTACAGGAATTAGCTTCACGCGTTCGATTAACACCCAGCCAGGCACCTGCAGTTCGGATTTGTACCTTGGCTTCCACGACGGATGAAAGTTGGAGTAACTCATGGCGCAATTAGATATCATTCATGGTTCGATCTCCCAGGGAAAAAATAGTCGCAAAGACAATGTCCGACCAGCCTTCTAATTTGTTAAATCGTTTCTTCGGTTTATTCAAGTGTCTTGGACGTAATATATTCAACGGCCTCAATATGTGATGTTGTCAACGTGTGGCACTATTTTGTTACCTAGCTGTTATCCCTTATATAAGTGCAAATATGGATGTGTAAATCAATTGTGGTAACAATGAGTGACACGGCAGACAGGTGATATATTTTTTGTGCTTCTAGTAAAATCTTGCTTTAACGTATAAGTTTTAGCTTGACTTCACCTTGAGTCGTAGGCGCCCTTTATATATATATGTAAACTTGCTGAAAATTTGGTATGAAGAAGAAGTAGAAACTCAGTTACGATGCAACACTTGGGTATGGTAAATACATTTCTTCTTTCACTGTTACTAAGTAAACCCGAATAATTTGTTTTCAAACCAGACTACAACATGAAACTCAGTTATAAATTAAGAAATCAGATAACGAAATTGTTTTCATTTACAATTTAACGTTTTTGCTTTAATTTCATGCCTTACTGAACTTCCTGTACACCTTTGCCAATGTTTCTTCTACACGAAACAGAATTGTTGATTTGTCAGTCTGTAACCTAGCTTTGTCTTTTCAATTATGGCACACGACCGTAGAAACATTTGTACCAGTACCTTACTTTTATATTCTATTAAATTTTTAATACATGCTTTGCCACAATTCACCAAAAAAAAAATTCACATAAAACAGGTACTTTAAAATTACAAATTTTTGTTTTGGGGTCCTGGATGAAGCCCCGAAATTCAGAATCACTTCAGAAGAAAAACGAAAGCCCGAAAGAATATGGTGTATAGAGGAGACAGCTCCCTGATTGGGATGCAATATGATTTAGGGTATATGCGGATTTCAACATTTACCAATTTTGAACAGAATTTAAATTTTGAGCATTTGAAAACTTTTAAATTAGTATTTTAGATATTTTAGTATTTTTTTGGCATTTCTAGTATTTTTACCATTTCATTATTAGGGCGTTTCGAGAATTTCCGCGTGTATGAAGTGAAATTTAAAATTTCCCGGGCTATGCACATTTGATTATCGATTTTTATTTTGTTGTATAAATGCGCTTGTTGCAAGCATATGCTTATAGTTTCAACTGCATAACATTATTTATATACCTTAACGATGCTCATGCGACATTTCTTGGTTACAATTCAGCAATTTTCAACCTACTTTGCTGTCACACGCTGTCACGTGCATGGCATGAGTCAACCGATACGCCATCTTCAGCAACTTCTCCAATAGTGATTCGACGATTCTCTATAATATCTTTCTTCACTTCCCAACATTTTCATCGATTGTTGATGTGCTAAGGCGTCCAGGATGAGAGCCGTCATATTTATCAGGTATAACGGTGTGAAATGATCATTTTTTTTTTTGAAAATAAAAAACTAATTATTAATGGGAAAGTAAAAATATTTCATTCAAAGTATTGACCATTGTTTTCTACACATTCTTACCACCTTTCTGGCAATTTGTGAATACCCTGCCAATAAAATTGTTCGTTTTTTAAAGCAAACCAATCAGACACCCAATTTTCGACCTCCTCGTAGGAATCAAAGTGCTCCCATCGATGAAAACAAATAGTAGTTGGAAAGAGCCAATTCTAGTGAATACGGCGGGTGGGGTAGCTGCTCCCAGGCAAGTGTTTGGATTGTATCCTGAACCGGTTTTGCTTTGTGTGCAGGTGCATTGTCATGGAGCAAAATTACCTTGCCGTGTCTTCTGGCCCATTCTGGTCGTTTCTCGATCAATGCATGGTTCAAATTGATCATTTGTTGTCGGTAGCGATCAGTATTAACGGTTTCATCAGGTCTTAGGAGCTCGTGGTACAGCACACCGTTCTGGTCCCACCAAACACACAGCATTGTCTTCTTGCCGAATCGATCTGGTTTTGCAGTCGATGTTGATGGTTGTCCCAGATTAACCCATGATTTTTTCCGTTTAGAATTCTTTAAATAAATCCATTTTTCATCGCCAGTAACAATCAGATGCAAAATCGATTTTCTTTCGTGTCTTTGAAGCAAAATTTCACAAGTGTTTCTTCGGTTTTCCATCTGTCTTTCATTCAACTCATGTGGCACCCATTTTCCACACTTTTGGATCTTTCCCGTAGCTTTTAAGCGGTCAGAAATTGTTTGTTGTGCCATTTGCTTTTGACTCAATGTGTCATCTCCATCCAATATCGTTTGCAATTCGGCGTCTTCAAACTTTTTTGGATGTCTTCCACGTTCTTCATTTCTCACATCAAAATCATTATTTCTGAACCGTTGAAACCATCTTTTGCATGTTGCTTCTGATAGCGCATGATCACCATATGCCTCGACAAGCATTCGATATGACTCTGCAGCACTTTTCTTCAAATGAAAACAAAAAATTAATGCTTTCCGCAAATCATCACTTTCTGGTACGAAATTCGACATGATGAAAAAATTTATGTTGTCTGTTCAATGACTTGATGTACAGTAAATATTTTTCACAGATGTCATAGCAAACAAATAAAAGAAAATAAGGGCTCGTTCACAACAAAAGTTCCCTATCGAGACATTTGTATCTTGACGCTCACTTCTAACCGGTATCTTCCCTTCCTTTTTTGAAGAACTTATACCACCTATAAAGATTTTTTAACTCAGTGTACATTTACCGTATGCCACTGTCAACATTTCAAGTGATTTTGAGCACTAATTTCAATTTTTCATAGAAAACTGAATGCAAATACTTTGATGCATTTTTTACGACAGCCGAACACGCAAAGCACGTTTCCTTTAATGCTTCTCACAAACAAAATACATATGCTGTGTAGCTGAAACTCGAAACATACCATATGCTTGAGTCGAGTATAACTACATATCAAAATAATAAAATCGATAATCGAATGTGAAAAGCTCTTGAAAGTTAGATCTCATTTTATTTTTTCAAAAGACCTCGTATTTTTTGGCATATTAGTATTTTGGATAATTCGGAGTTTTTGACACTCGAGATTTTGGCATTTTCTCGATATTTTAGACTTTTCGATGTCTGGAATCTTTGATATTTGTGATTCTTCCCGTTCCCCAGTTTACAAGCTGTTTCCTGTAAATCTTAAAGGCACACATCTGGTGAAAAAAAAGAGATCAGATTTATCTTATAATGCTTTAGTTTCAAGTCAAAAAATATCTTATGTCTAGATTTGAGAAGCCCTACATCACTCTATTGCATTTATTTTGCCCTCGGATACACTATGCGGCTATGCGGCAACTGAGTTCCGCAGAATTTAAGATACAGGATAATTTCAAATCAAAATTCAGATTAGAAAACTTGTTAGGCATTTAATAACATGCCGTTTAGTACATCACAGGACTTGCGAAGAATGAAAAAAAAAGTTCAGGTGTCGAGCCATTACATTGTAAGGTGCCAAACTTCACTGATAAATGTCAACCGAAATAAGAGTACTTTTCTTTTTACACTTCAAAAGTACTGAAGATTATAGGATTTCTCCAACAAAACGCACACTTCTCTTTCATCATCAAATGTAAAATCCAATGTTAGAACATCCGCATCAACCATACAGCTCTCGAGACCTTTTATGAAATTATAGCCGTTAGCAAGGAATTATCTTGTCGCCCACTGAGCGCTAGCCCCCCCAACTAAGTGCAAGTGCATACGAATCCGTAACTTCCACTTAGCGTAGTGGAATTTGTGCTAGGGATTGAGTGCCAAGATGTTTCTCGGTCAACAGTCGAGCAAATCGAATGATGACCAATGCTTGGGCACTTGAAATTTAACCTTCGAAGCTAATGCTGCGACTGAGTCGGGTGAAGTTTTAAACTCTTTAAGTAGATTTACAACACGCGATATACCTGACGCATATTCTCTTTTGGCTCTTTAATTGGCCCGACTCTTCACCTGTACAACAACAATGATTGGATGGGCTCGTCACTGAGACTACATATGTACTCATAAAAGAATCTGATGATGTTGTTATAGCGCTGATCGAAGCACACTTTGGGGGGAATGAGAAATGAGAACTCTTAATTGTGCCTATAGAGAGCTCATTCTGTACCTGGTCACTCAAGGCGTCGCCCCGTGGTTTGGTAATCGGTTGACAAAACCATTTAACAAGGCTGTTCGGCTGCCTTAATTATGTTTTGGGACAAAAGTTGTAGCCACACTCCACAATTGCGGGGTGTGATGTAATCACAGCACGACAACAGTTCTTTCCAGACAATGGGTCAAGTAATGAACTTGAAAATTAGAACATCATGTAACAGATTTATTGTATCACGATCCCTTGGATTGTGGTTGCGAGCACTTGAATGAGAATAAAGAGGGAGCAAGGGACCGAACAATTATTAAGCGGCCCTTAAGTGATAAATTACACGGCCATTAGTCGGAAAGTCTGGTGTGGAAGAATTAGATGTATAGGAAGTGGGGGAAGCGATGATTAGGTTAATAATTAGGAGGGGGTGGGGGTAACGACGAGTAAGATGATGAGAACGATGAGGATGAGGATGAGGATGAGGATGAGGATGAGGATGAGGATGAGGATGAGGATGAGGATGAGGATGAGGATGAGGATGAGGATGAGGATGAGGATGAGGATGAGGATGAGGATGAGGATGAGGATGAGGATGAGGATGAGGATGAGGATGAGGATGAGGATGAGGATGAGGATGAGGATGAGGATGAGGATGAGGATGAGGATGAGGATGAGGATGAGGATGAGGATGAGGATGAGGATGAGGATGAGGATGAGGATGAGGATGAGGATGAGGATGAGGATGAGGATGAGGATGAGGATGAGGATGAGGATGAGGATGAGGATGAGGATGAGGATGGGGATGAGGATGAGGATGAGGATGAGGATGAGGATGAGGATGAGGATGAGGATGAGGATGAGGATGAGGATGAGGATGAGGATGAGGATGAGGATGAGGATGAGGATGAGGATGAGGATGAGGATGAGGATGAGGATGAGGATGAGGATGAGGATGAGGATGAGGATGAGGATGAGGATGAGGATGAGGATGAGGATGAGGATGAGGATGAGGATGAGGATGAGGATGAGGATGAGGATGAGGATGAGGATGAGGATGAGGATGAGGATGAGGATGAGGATGAGGATGAGGATGAGGATGAGGATGAGGATGAGGATGAGGATGAGGATGAGGATGAGGATGAGGATGAGGATAACGATGACGATGACGATGACGATGACGATGACGATGACGATGACGATGACGATGACGATGACGATGACGATGACGATGACGATGACGATGACGATGACGATGACGATGACGATGACGATGACGATGACGATGACGATGACGATGACGATGACGATGACGATGACGATGACGATGACGATGACGATGACGATGACGATGACGATGACGATGACGATGACGATGACGATGACGATGACGATGACGATGAGGATGAGGGTGAAGATGAGGCAGGGAGCAGTCATGACAACTGCATTGCCATTCTTTGAGACACATAGTGTGTTTTCGGCATTATAAGTTATTTTAAATCTTCCAAAAAATCCATGCTACCTGCAGTAGAAAATCATTTATAGTGGAAGGAAAATTATTTTTTCAAAGGCGTGAGGATCGGAGGAATGTTTACAAACCAATCGTAATAAAATACGGCTGAACGAAGACAGTCAGAAACTGAGTGCACAATAAAATCAGATCACACTAACTATGCATTGTTGTACTGGTTTCCCTTTAAGATGCCGTTGGGTGAATTTATTCTTGCCGCTATAAAAACAGTGGCATTTGTGTTCTTTCATCTCGACAACATTTTCGCAACGTTTCCTCATTCATTCGCCGAAATTCCGGGAAATCGCATAACTACAAGTGAACCACAGCCACCTGTCAATGGAGATCTCCAGCTCATTTTGACTTCACAGTCGCTCTTTAATGAAATGATACCCATGACGATTGGAACTTGCAGTCTTAATGAGAGCCGAAGAATGCACCGGAGGGCCACAACATTGCAAAGGCATTAAATTGTACAAAAGAACGATTCCGGCAAAGGGCCTACAGTTGCGGAAAGGATGCTTATCAAGAAAGAAGTTTTATTGCATTCCGTGAAGGTTTCGGTCGTTGCTTCCAGTCTCTGGTCTCCAATTAAGGGAAACAATGTTAAAATTGTTTTGCCTTTATAAGACACTTTTGGCCAGAATGATTACATCGACGGACTGCAAAAGAACTGAACAAATGGAAAGTGCGGCGATCTGGCAACCAAGAATCTTTAAAGTAGTTGATTGTGATTATCAAGGTTTTTTAAACGCGTGGCTTAACTGTGAAGGTTGTTATAATTCGATTTTGAGAATTGATGAAATGGGATTGACTTCAGGACTCACCTTATCATTAATTTATTATTTGGAGAGAACGCATCATCAATTAATTTTTATAATACAGCATTAAGAAAGGCGGAGACGCCAAAGTGAGAAACTGTCAACTTTTACAGTGCCTAGTGGAAATATTATTGATGATGAAAAATTAGTGCACATGAGGAGCAGTGATAGGAACAGAAGTAAAAACTTCTATTTAGTAAATGAAGCATTTGTTTAAAAATGAGACGAGGATAGTAGAAACAATTGCAACAACATATGTTATCAAATGGAGAATCCGATTCCGATTGCAAAGTTTTTAAAAGTGAAAAAAAAACAGGTCTCATTGCTCGAGGTCGCAATGCCCTTGCTTGGCATATGTGATAAAAAAAGTTCACAATCCGACTGTGAACACCCATATCTGACCTAGAATTACACTCAAAAATACAATTTTTTCACACAAATTAGAGTGACATTTCTTGACACGTGATGACTGTTATTTAATATCAACTCACGAACCTGAACTGATCTGTGTGGACTGTTAAACGCCGTCAAAATGAAATCAATTACTCACCATAAATCAATTTCCCTTAGATAACAAAACACTCTCGCCACTATGAACCATTAAATATGCCTTCAAAACTCATTAAGACCACCAAGTGAGAGACTCTTATATTGGTGGTGCCCAACTGATATGACTCGCCGCCTTACGACTCGCCTTGTGATTTCCCGGGTGCCCATCGCCGGAACACCGCCTCGGGCATCGTAAATGCCATGCTTAATCCGACTAATTATGTTTTGATTAGAAAATATGTGAGCACATCATGGTACGTACATAATGTACACAATATTCTCGTCTGCTGCTCGAACGAAAGTATGTCTGTCTGACTGTGTGTGAATAGTGTTGTGCGCTCCTGGGATTCTTGTCGGCCGAAGATGCTGCTTCTGGCGATGTTCTGAAGATGGTCATATATGGTCGGGTAATTGTGAATCCATAGAGTAATATAATGAATAGGCGATTGAACTCGTTAGAGATGTCAGGGGTTTTTGAAGTGGGTCAACAGCATACGTAGGGCGAGAAAAACCCAAAGAGGATAATGTTCCGTCTTGAACAAGGGCGTGATGAATAGTGCAAATATGAATTCTTCGCTCTACAAATTATTTCGAAAGTAATGAAGGTTTTGCACACAAATAACATTTGTATCTGGAGGAAGTATTTGAAAACTGAATTATTAAAATGTCAGAAATACCTCGAAAATTTTTGTAAGTAGGCCCATTTATAATTATATATATAATTATACGTGTTTAATTTATTAATTTCCTGTTCAGGGAGTCAACAAAATGTTGCAATGTATCAAGAACTAATTGAGATTTAATTAATTTTGAACTAATATATATCAGATTTTATTGTTTGTTATGTCGAGGATGTAAAAAATGTTAGCATTTCTTGAAGAAGATGAATTTTAAGGATAAAATAGATTGAGTGACACAATAACACTAACAGCAACAACTCATTCTCTGTGTTCTTTTGTTCCTTAAGATGCTCATACATTTTTAATGGACCTAAGGGAAAAATTTGGGAATCTTTTAAACTACTAGTACATAATGCAATTTTCAATTTCAATTAATTTACGTGGGCATTGTCCATCTATGCGAATTATATTTTACGAGTATACTATGTAACTTACTTATCATAAGTATAATCGATTCGATTTTAAGATACATATATGGTATTGATCTCTTTTGAACATAATTTTGTTCATAATTTTATAGGGCAAATTTCTCCTTTGCCTTTTGTAGGATTCAATCTTTAAAGATGTCGTAAGTAATGTATAGCGTAAGCTGAAGGCACAATAACACAAATTAATTCCAGGCATTCCAGGCATTCATGTCCCTTAGAAAACATTTGTTCCGTCTCGATCTAAGGAAACCTTGTTGGTATATTTTTCTAAGGGGTTTTGCGGTTGGAATAGTTGATAATTATGTATTTGATATCTTGAGGCAAAATGGTTAAGAGTATGCAGGTAGCTTACATAATTTGTCAGTTCCAAAGTTGGAAAATGCTTTTCCTTGAAAAAAGCCTGGAAACCTATAGAATACAATTGCATGTAAAAAAAATCCTAATATCCGCTGTTCGAAGTTGTTAAAAAACTGTTGAGTGCCTCTACTCTCGAGAGGTTAACGATTGGGCCTAGTGCCCTACTGGACAGTTGCGCCATACATAACACAAATATTGTATTGTTCCTCGCGAGAAAACAGTAACAGTACGACTGGTTGTTAGAAAAACTGGGTTTTGGCCTCTGTACTCTTGCGCCATTCAATGTATATATTGCTAATATTGTTTTTAATATAAGATTGTCAAATATCTCCCTTCCGCTTTTTTGCTCTTAATTCAATGCTTTATAAAAAGTGTTATAGTGATCGGATTTAGTTCAAATATGCGCCGTTTTTTTCGATAATCTGTTTCCATCTAGACGACAACTCCATAAAGCCCCCCCTCCCTCCGTAGAAGCCCACTCTTCTTATTTGCGAAAAACTCGGACAGCCGCTTTTCACAAGCTTTTTTTGAGTTCAACTTCACACCACCAAGGGAGTTCACGAAGAACAGGAACAGGTGGTAATCACTCGGCGCTATGTCCTGGCTATATGATGGATGCAATAAAGCCTCCTATCTGAGCTCCCGTAGCTTCTGACGAGTGATCAACGAAGTGTGTGGTTTGGCGTTGTCCTGATGGAAGACTACACCTCAATCACCTGCTTCCAATCCCACCAATCACACAGCAAAACCTTCCTGGATGTCAATCTCGGCTTAGCCACTGTTTGGGACGATTCACCGACCTTCAACCACGACCGCTTTCGCTTGATATTGTCATATGTGATCCATTTTTAGTCGCCAGTCACTGTCAGCTTCAAAAATGGGTCGAGTTCGTTCCGTTTCAGCAGCATATCGCAGGCGTTGGTTCGGTCCAGAAGGTTTTTTTGCGTCAAATCATGTGGCACCCAAACATCAAGCTATTTTTTGTATCCAGCCTTCTGCAGATGGTTTAGTTTGGTGACTAAATCCCATCGATCGATATTCGTCGTCACAGATCTTTCGCCGGCAGTCTTATCCATGGTTTCGTTTTCACCGGCTATGAATCGTCGAAACCATTTCTCCGCGGTTCGAATTGATAGATTACCATGCCCCAAAACACCATTAATCTCACAGAACGTTTCTCTAGCAGATTTGCCTTTAACGAAGGAAAACTTTAGTAAATTCCATGTTTACACGTCTATAACTGTTGAACGCAACATCCAAACTAATCATGCATAAAGTCGTTTTGTAAATTATGCTAAGACCTTTCTTATTATTTATAGTATTGCCAGAAACGAGCTCTGTAGCGCTTTGTACATAGTCGGAAAGGACAAAAATTCAAAGGACAAAAAATGCGGAATTTTGACAAACTTATATAAGGCCGCCAAATTGTTCAATCCCTTATAGTAAGACAAGACCTTGACGCAGCTTAAAAGCGTATAGTTACTGCGTCGGTCATATAGAAAACGTACATTGTAAGACACGATTTTATCAAACTCTGTACCTGAAACCAAAAATTAATATCACTTAATTTTGAAAAACATAACTTTCACTAAAAAAATTGTTAGTGAATGTCGTTATGCTTGGCAGAACACTTGTGACTTATATTCGCTCTAATAAAGACAATTTGTTGTGGTGACATAGCTCCTGAACGAACAATAGAATTTTTTGATAATTTCTGTGAATTCAACAAGCGTGAAACTATATAACAATTGGGAGGGCTGACCTTACTTCGCATCGGCAAATCTTGCATTAAGAAAACAACACTTTATACTTTCAAGTTAATTAAAGAAATAAGAATTCTATTTCAGTTGCTCCCGAAACTTCCGAAATAATATTTTAATGCTTATTTTAAATTATTATTAACAAATCGTTACTGAAAATCTATAAGTAATTTTGAATATTATGAGCATAAAAAATATATTTTGTTCTGTGATTTAATTTTTCTGGCCACCTTATTATCAAGTTTTATTTTTAAATTTTCCGACTTCCTAGTGAAATTATTGTATTTGAATTAATGTTGGTGTTTTTTTATTTTTTATTTTTTTCATCAAAATAAAAGAGATTAAAAAAATGGGATAAAAAATAGGAAATTGTAAATAGTTTATACAGCTTTGGGTTCCAAATTCCACCCTTTGTTTAAAGTCTTTCTTGAATAGTTTTAACTTATAATTCTCTGACTTCATATATCTTTGTGAAAAAGTCAGAAATTACATTCACTGATGACCTTTCAGTGCGACTTTGAACTCCATACTGAGGGATAGGCCTTAATAATGATGCCCTACGTGTGTTTGACATTTCCAGCAAATGTAACTTAAATGAATAAGGAATGTATAAAATGAGTTCTGCAGTTTAAAATTAAAGGAAAGTAAATTGAGTATTTGAGTCCCGATATGATTCTAAGAGATTTATTGAAGATTTCTAAAGGATATTCTCGTTTCAAAATGGAGTTTTTCTGCTTATAAAAGTGACACTATATACATATAGTGGTCTTATCTAATAATGTACCAAAGCTACGAGGAATGTTGTAATACAATTTCATACTGTTACAGGTACTTGCTTTTATTCTTTACACTTCAGAGAGCAGAGTTGATAATACGAAAGACAAGTCCAAGGTAGGAACAGGGGAAGTGAATCAAGACACGTTATGAAAAGTAATGAGGTGTTATGACACGTTGTAAGCACGCAAATGAAGTTGTTTTAGTAACGTCGTATAATTGTTTGCATTAAGAAATTGAAGAAATAATTTCGCAAATATTATTTATTCCTTCATTCAATAAAATCGTTCTTGGGCGGTAGCATAATTTGCGCTTGCATAATGCAATTTGCGATGTGCATAATTATCAACTGTGTGCGAGCGCTAATCTCCATTCTCCTTCAGCACCACCACTTTCAAATTGAAGACCAAAACCTGAAAAACGGTATTGGTTTTTGAAGTGATCTTAAAGCAATGATCTTAAAGTTCCTTCTACTCTTAAAAGAGGAATGCCCGCTTGCTCAAGAGAGAAGATATGTGCGCACGTTCAAAAAAACATTCTAAATCAGTGCTCGAATACCTTCCTATAACAAATTTATACCTCCAGCAGTTAATGGAGTTTCAGAAATGATATGAAATTGCTTTCATCTCTTCAAACCAACATCATCTGCATACTAGACCACTTAGTATTAGTCTATAGTATTTTGGTTTTTAAATTATGTAGGTACCCATAGCGTTTACAATATCTAATTTATCTATGAAATCTTTTACCACACATCTCATCGATTGTTTAGAATCCAACTTCCTCAAATTATTTTGTTTCATTCTCAGCATACATCTTCTACCCTGGCACCTCTCATATAGCCTCTCGAGACTATTGGTATGTACGTTCCGGAGTCAATAGGGGCCACATTAAATTTCACAACATCCTATAAAACTGGTCTCCCCACCAATCTTCGCATTTCAATCAGAATTATCCACCGTACGCGAGTGTAAGGTCCCATTCACATTCCTCAATCCGACCGGTGGCAGCCCCAGTTGTCATCCATTAAACCCAAACGAGACGATAATCACCATGCACCTCCGCGTTTTGCACAATCCTAGGTGCAATCGTTTGCTTGCAACATTCACTTCCCTTCCTCGTTCACTCTCTCTCTCTCTCTCTCTCGCTCCGCTTCTCCCTCTTACTCACTCTAATCGTTGGTCGTTTCACAAATTGCACGCCATCATCGCACCGATAATTGAACTCAAAACAACATGTTCGAGTTGTAATTAAGGGCACCAGCTACGGCCATACAAAAACACACACCAGTTGTCGTTAAAGTAATTCCGGTATCTTCCGTTCCCTGTCTCGCTTGTCATCAACGCCGCCGTCAGCAGCAGGTTGCATGGCTTTTCGGTGTGCGCATGACCAATCATTGGCAGCAGCGGGCCCTGGCCGTTGCCGCCACTACTGCACTGTGCACCTCCCGTAGTCAGATACCATGGTTCGGTGCAGATGACTGAAAAAATTGCCTATTTCGCAGTGAATTTTTCCACTTTCTACATTTGCGATCTTTGAAATGGAATTTCCTAATGCCAGCGCTCCTCTGCAATCACACAATGGGGCGCAACAGGAGGAAGCGATGTCCATGAGTCTTGACGGTATAATGTCCTTTGATTTGATTAGTGGAATTAACTGTCAATCAGTTAAATTCAAAGAGCAGATGCGAATGGAGCCTTAAAGATGCCTCCGCTTGATGGAAGAATGTTTCACGAATTGGCGAGGATCCGCACTGACAGTTAATTAAGGCGGGTCTCAATTACCGATCGAAGATTGCTTGGGAAATATGTCATGTGTCGTGGAACATTTTGTGCTGGGATGTGCGCCAATGACATTCGGTATGCCTATTGATGCCCATGGCAGATGTGATCGAAATGTGAGAGGTGTTTTCATTGTCTTTGGAAGCCCTCATTATGGAAGTTATTATGCTACACTTTTAACTTGGGGAAAACATCATGCGAGTGACTATAAAATTGAAGAGAATGGCAGTGCTATTGTTTGTGGCAACTTTCATTTGATAATTTTGTATTATATGTATGTGCGTTCCTTGGGAGTATGTCACTTTGTCTTGACTCTGAATAATCCATTTTTTATTATAAAGTGATGAGCCGCCCGTCTTTTATATTCACACTCATAAGGTTCTTTTCCAACTTTAGAGATTATTAGTGATATAAAGTCACACATACGAAAATTAAGTCAAGCTTAAGTTAAGACGAATCCAAATTACAACAATTTTGAATAGTTGATGTCTTCATAAACATGAAATATACTTACTGAAAATGGTGATCATCAGATCAGTTGTTCTAAGATTTTAGAAATACATATTACATTTTCATGTCTCTTATTTTATTGTGTGACACATTCTTCTTGCTGCAGCAGATGATTTTTTAAAGAAAGACATCATCGATTGGCATCGCTTAAAATATCAAAACGGCTTCAGTTCATGTGTCAACTTGATCTTGCGAGGATGTAGGTTAAGATCTCTTGTCAATATTTGGTGACATAATCATTTTTTTGGTACACAGAAAATGGGAAATTGTTAGATATTTAATTAATGATATGTCGGGCAAATGATGACGTTGAAAAAATGGTGTTAATGTATATAAAGTTACGGTGACTGATCGCGAATTTTGTTGAATTAGAATAGCTTCCAAGCCTTTCTTACGCGTGTATGCTACAGCCATAAAAAATATGGCGTCGTTTACCGTTTTTATTAAAAACAATTTTGAGTATTTTTTTTAAAACCCTTTATGCGCAGATTGTGAATAACACTTGAAGAATTGGAAGTGCGTCTGTTACACTGTTGACCGGACACATGACTAAAACTTAATTCACCGTGGTGACCATTGTATTGTGTCGGCTGATCTTTGCGTTTTAAATGTCCCAGCGGCTTGGAAATGTGTCCCATATTTGAGACAATTTGCCAAGCTGTTTTTTAAATATATAAGTGTTTTGGTTTGAATTTACACATATCTAGTTAAACGGTCTTTTAGGGTATTCTTGCAATTTCGTTGTAATTTAAAAAACAGAAAATTTATAATTCGTATGCCCATTTCACAGATGCTTTATCAAAAAGCATTTCAAATTGTATGACATTTTGTTTTATTTTGGTTTTATTATAAGACAAACCCGCAAAATTTCAACCCCACAGCAAGAAAATTTATTATGTATTAACCCTTCCTTTTGGTTCAATATTAATGTTAAAGAATTTTGATTTGTACAAATATATTTTTACAAAAGCACTTATTAGTTTTAGTATGTCTACACGACGGTCATAACTCGTTTTCTATTTCTCTAACTTATGAGATGAGTTTCCCATCTGTTTTTCATATGTGTATCTTTGTTAAGAGCAAATAATGATTTTGCAGCACTTTTAAGTGCATACATTAGATTCCTTATGAAAAAGGAGTTACATTTTTAGAAGAATGTCAATTTCTAACATCAACCAAGGACTTGACACTAAATTTATATTATTATATATTTATTTTTATTATTGTATTATTATTATATTAAGAATAACTGAAGTATAAGGAACAAGAACATATATCCTTCAGGTGCTACTTATTTTTACCCACAGCAAACACTTATGTTTTCTCACAACAGATTATTGACATGCGCAATTTTGGAAAGGCTCCTGAAGAAAACTTCAGGCTTTTTGTCAATAAATTGAACATTCAGTTCGGGGATATAATCTCATTACGCTCGTTTGGATGCTCTCGAGTTTAAGTTTTCAAGTAAGTTTAAGGTCAAAATTGAAATCATCAATCCGTTTCCTGAAAGCGCACAGAAATTGTCCTACTCATCCCAAAAATTGCCACAAAACATGCGCTTCCCACTTCATTTCATTAATTTAAATATCACAGTGACAGGTGTCACTTAACCCAACCTTTGATATAAGTCCCGCAAAAAACTTCTAAAGCCATTAATCTCATTTAATCTGTTACTGTGACAGCTGTCACAATGATTTATTCAAATAGCTGTCCCCATTCTTTTTGCGTGATCAAACCAGACGTGTTCAAAACAAAATTATGACAAGCTCTCATCAATCTTGTAAGACTTTCCCTTTCATAATCCATAAAAAAACAAAAGTTTTCACTCGCTCTCTGGGAGTGCTGTGCTGTAATTAACGGTTCTTTCAGTTACCCCAGGTACACAAAACCGCACAAATTAAATGCAATAAAATCGGAAGAGAAAAGGGCTCAGTCAGGGGGCTCACAAAGCCGCATTAGATCAATATCGCGATCGTAAAAGAAGAGTAGCCGAGAATTCTAGCAAAGTGCTGAAGATCACGATTGCAGCTTTGTCGATAAGGTTTTCTGTTTTAAAATGGAGTCCAAGTCAGTTAATAGATTTTCTGACCTGGCCTGATCAAAGGGCCAGTAAGAAAAGGCTTCTCGTTCCTTTATCTGCTTACGTGCAATTACTCCATTGCGTGACTATCGAAAGACGATTATCTGGCAACGATTATGTCACAACTTCGCTAATTACAGTTTGTGTTCGATTGCAACAAGCAAAAGTGAAGTGCTGTCGTTACACTGGCTTGAGCTTTACGTGCTTGATAGGTATTTTATTTTGAACACGCTTCTTTTTAGAGCCCACAAGAATTATTGCAGTTTTATTTTGCCGGTGTTTTGTTTTTGTGATATAGCTACAATAACGGATTTGTGATCATTGTAACATATTTCTGTAGAAAGACAATAATAGGTTTATAATGTTTAATGAATGGAGATTATGCAACCACATGCATTATAATTTACGTATTTATGTGTAGGTGGAATTGGTGGTCCAAGGAATGCCTTTTACATAAATCCGGGGTAGTCACGTTGTGATTCTACATGACGAAATTAAAAAAAATCACAACGGCCTAAACTGGTGTCAACTAGGGCCACTAATACTTGTTGAGTCTTGCTGATACATATGAGCGGCTTTCTCCTCCTCCTCACGGCAACTACAACTTGTAGGAAGGGCCAGATTCGACTTATTCTAAATATAGCATACCGCAAAATATTTCTTTGACACATATATCCTTGGCATGCAAAACACTTGCAAAAAGCATTTAATACATATAATATATTTCGACAAATAATATACACGCAGATTCAAAACAGTTTCACCGGGACTGCTTAGCAAATCATATCTCAGAATCTAAATCTTTCCACTTTATAAGATTTTCTTTGATAAATACCGCCTTCCTTATTCATATGAAACTTTCTATCATATATAATTCTCTCCTTCATTTCTCTGTAACTAGCGCCCACTTAAGACCTGTTCCAGATCCACCGCAGACTCTAATAAACCCTCGATTGCCTTACATGTCCGGGGGCATATTGAGACACATGAAATTCCTTTAATCGTTATCATCAGAGAACATTTAATAAGCCGACTTTGACAAACTACCCAGCTTACTGGCATCACTCCCAGATTGTTCATTCAAGCCAATAAAAATCGCCATCTTAATGGATTCATCTGCAAACGTGTTTTATGACGAAAAAAAAATAAAAAGAAAAAATGAAGACGATTAGTCCACCAACTGCTACACCCCACAGGCGCAAACACACTCTATCGGTCCAATGCAATGCCCTAAGGCATCGCGGCGCATGCGCGAAACCCATCTAATGCCAGTTACGAGTGTGCCATTAATAAGAAATCAGCTTTAGTCGGGTTTAACTGCAACCGTATGTTACGTTCGGACATCCTGTCGATAAGTGCATGAGATTAGTCCCTTTTCCAGAGCATCGCGATCGCATGCGGTCTTTCGGCGCCCACTGTTTCCATAATGAACACGTCCGCGTACTATCAAGACAATTTCTGAAGAGAATTTTAGATCGGCGATTTCATTAAGGTAAAGTCCAAAAATGGTCTCGACGGGTTGAGCAAATTTATGAGGTGCCTCCGAACACGCTTGATAGCAGCCAAGGGAGTTCATTAAAATTTACTTAGTGCCCAACCAGTTCCTTGTGGTCTCCTCTTGATCCTTGATCGTGATGCCTCTTGAAGACCGGTCTTTCTGGCGTTAATGATTTTCACATCATTCTCACCAGTGTTGCGTGACAATCTACGATTGAGAGTCGGCAACCGCTGCAGATGCTGTGGCGGCTAAGGGACAAATGCACACACCATTCGTGCCTTGTCGGGGTGAAATGATGAATGCACGAACGGCAGGCAAGCGAATTCGACAAGTCTTCAAATTGATTGGCATTTGTTTGTACAAGCTGTTTTAGATATGAAAGTCAGAATGTTGAAACGATGGACATTACAGCTCTGCTTTAGTTCCGTTGTTTAAAAGGTACATCCGAAGAGAACATTTTTGAGAAAAATACAAGTCTTTATACGACACTTACGAGTAAGAAGGCGCCAAATAGTGCACTTAGCATAAATAAACGGTTGTAGTGACATTGCTGCCTATAAGCCATGAATCTATACAAATTTTGAGAACGGATATATTCTTAGTGCTTAGACTTATTTTAGGTCTGTTGTTTAAGTGCAACGTATCGTTTTCTCAGTTAAAACAGGTTTTGACTCAGCATCTCGTGTAAACTTTAAATAGTTATATAACTTTATTTGCGATCTGTTGATGGAAATCGATCTTCTTATTTTAATTCTTTATATAATATGATTCCTTATTTCTAAAACTATCCACGGAGTCAACGTTTTAAGCAATTAGTAATTGATACAAAAGATGGCGCCCTTTGGAAGATGTGGCTGATCTTGGAAGTGGATTCCTATTTCATTGGAATGGGGTTACATTTGACCGCAATAATAAGTGTGCGTCAGTTATGTTCTTGACGACAACATTGCTTTTTGCCTTTTAGAAAATGTTCAAAATTGTCTTAAATGAACTGCATTTGCGAAAAGCTTTGATTCCTTTTTACTGTTGAAAAAAAAATAACTCAGCTGAAGACTATTGAATGCTTGTAGAAGTTTATGGTGAATTAACACCGACCGAAGAATTATGCTGAAAGTGGTTTTGATGCTTCAAAAGTTGTGATTTTAGACTCGAAGACAGATAACATCTTGATGTTAAAAAGATTGAAGATGAGGAATTTGAGACTTTACTGGATCAAGATCCGTACCAAGGGAACTCGCAAAATCGTAAGGTTTGCCTCCCCATCGATTTTCTGATTGTTTAAAGGAATTGGGATTCATTCAAAGGCAGGAGATTGGAACCGAGATATGTCGAAATGCGCTTTTTCTGATTTGCCTTTTGAAAGACATAAAAAAAAATATTTGCACCGAATCCCGACTGGAGATGAAAAGTGAATATATTACGATAACCCCAAGAAGAAAAAATACTTTCCAAAGTCTGCTGAACCCGTTCCATCATCGTCACGGTTTAAAGGTCATACTCTGCATATGGAACCAGACGGGTGTGGAGGATGCTGCTTAATCCAGGCGAAACTATTGATGTTGTCGGCTACAACTAATGTGTTTGAGTCGTGCATTGGGTAAAAAAGCGGACGAAAGACATAACAAGGCTCTTTTGCATAACGATTGCGTTCGGTTTGACGTGCCTCTTGCAGTCAAAAGTTCCACCGCTTTCTCCAAAACTTATTCCTTCCGACCGACTTTCAACTGATGCCAATGGATTTGGTTTAATTGATGCCAAAGAGAAATAAATTTTGAAGATAAGATGAAAATACGACGGAAAATTCTTTAACGTTTTTCAATTAAAAAATTGTTTTTTAACCACACAAAAAACGGCCCGAATTGTTGTACTCCCAAGATTCCCTTGTCAAATTCATGATTTATATGTTGAAAGAAACTTTAGTTTATGTTGTCAATTTATTTTACTTTTCGCAGTTTAGTTCATTTCTTTGATTTTAACTTCATTCGTAAACAATAGCAATTGTTCTTTAGATTGTATTTGTATTTTTCATTAAACGGCACAACATTTACGAATTCCCATATTCGATAGCAAGTTTTTCTTGTTTCACTAGTGTTTAATTACCTAAAGAATCAACAACTGTCATCTTTGAAATCTCTCAGGAAACTGAGTTGAGTTCATAACTATAGTTCGTTTTAATGACCACTCCAATTTTTTTTTATATTTTGCCGGCTCATATATCTTCAGCGCCGCACAAAAACACATCGTCAGAGCCAAGCCCCTTCAAAATTCGCTGTTGACCGAAAATATCTCATAACCTCTTTATCTCCCTTGTATTTGGCACAAATTAGCACCTCCGTTCCGGCGGGAGACCTTCTACTTAAATGCGCAACCATTGGCCGATTGCGTCCCTGTGCTGCCAGCACACAAGCATACGTATGCCGTTCAGAGGCCGTAATTAACAATTTTACAAAATTGCTGTGATTAATCTAAGCCAGAGTCCAATCATTACGTCGGTATGCAAATGAAGATGCCAAATTCGAGGAGGAGGAACCACCAGAGATGGCAACCGCGATTCGCAATACCGATGTCGGTGCGGCGCTCAAAATGAATTGAGCAATTATCCCGAAACCCTAAATTAAATTTGAATCTTTCGGCAGCTGAGTACGAAGATTTGTTTAACTTGAATCTTAACTGTTCTTCGGATCTTGGTGTGGCGGGGATAAGTGAAACGATTTGTCACTACCACTACAGACCAGTAACTCAGTCTACGACCGGTTCGTGCGGAGACGCGCAATCCCCCAACTCGCCACCAACACCCGCAGGGGCTGCCATTTCCAGTGAATGAGTTGTCAAAACATTGTTCCCTCAGAAGAGGGTAAATCAAATTTTTTTGCTCAGCAACTCGCAAATACTCGACGAAAGGCTCAATTGCCATTAAGAAACAGTTAAATGGGGGGAGAGAGAAATACAATTTAATTAGAAAGCCTCGCGGCTGGGCGGCCGGATGAAGTGGAGAAAATAGAGATTTGAGTCTTGCCGATGGATGGGTTAATCTGTCGAGTGCCGAATTAGGAGTTGAATTGACATCTGGAGTGGCTTTTGCCGTTGAGAAGTTCTGCTCCCATTTTGCGCAGCTATTTTGCGAAAATTCAATTGGAGCAACAGTAACTTCGATCAAATGTGAACGGATTGAACGATTTGTTTCGGAGACATATGTTAGGTATGCAAACATACATAAACACATTTTAATAGATTGAGGTGACCATACAGTGACATCTATAAGCAAATATCGTATGTTCGAAACAAAAGTATTAATCTGGTGTGGACCAAGCCCACAACCACCCAAACCCCTACTCTTAGAAACGGCTTGTGGTGACTCATGGAAATATCAGTGCAATCATACATTTCATAGTAAGTTTCTGTAGAATGGAGGATAGCTGCTCGTACTTATATTTTATGTTAAGCAAATATTTGATTCATCTTGATTAATATATCAAAAGAAATATACAGTCACAAAATATACAGACGTTTGTTAAGCAGTTAGTTTTGTTTCTGTTGATTTTTAGGTGTAATCAGACTTTACTTCTTTCTTTTATGCTGTTGCGTGAATGGGACACGATATCGCGCTTATAACCGCATAAGCAAGAGGAATCTATGCAAAAAGAGTGTTAATACTCGACTTGTCGATATCTCTTTAAGATCCGCGTTCGCCAGTCACTGAAAATCATTGAAATTATTATCATCGAAAACAAACAAAAGTGTTATATGCCCCGTATTCTCTCCTAAAACGTAATTCCTACGCTCAATAAAATACGTGATCAATTTTTCTTGGTTCAAAAGTAACTTCATTTATTCGATACCTGGCTCACAGATCGGCTGTGCAGTCTTTCAACAAATGGTAGCCTTGAACAAAATCTAGAAATAGACCACATAACCCATCTCGATACCGATCAACAAACGCTTGCCCCACAGGTCTGCTAGTACATATTCAAGACGCTGGCCACCACACGCATTAATCGTTCGTATCTTCATTGTCATCCGAATTCCCATCCCCTCCCAGAATGATCATAATCGCTTTAGTTGCTACGAGACTAAAAGAAGGCGTAAACCGAAGCTAGCGTAAGACCACTGACCCATATAATGAGTCTAAACAAAATGGCATTCAATTTCGAAATTGAATCAAATGACCACGGCTATGACCTGGCCAACAAAACCCCTCTTCCTCGGATGGAAGTAACTCAGTCACCGCTGGTGGCGAACTCAATTCACTAACGGGCACCGTCACGACAAACGAACTGGAAATTCTAATGAAATCTGTTCGCGCAATGTGTAGATCACTGGAGGCGACCGATTGT